>WBMW01003612.1:608867-631768 GCA_013396635.1 Penelope pileata
GCGCGGGGTTTAAGGAGCGAGGGGAGGGGAAGGCGCTGGGCGGGGAGGGCTGCGGGCCCCGCCGCCGGCCGGGAGCGGGGGGGCGTCCCAGGAACGGGGACGGGAGAGGGAGCGGGGGCTGAAGGGCTGAGAGGAGCGGGGATGGGGATGGGAGGTTTGGGATTGAGGGAGATGCTAGAGGGGAGGACACGAGGGTGCACGCCCAAGGGGTAAGTGAGGTACCCTGAGCTCCCTGTCCTCTCCTCAAGGAGGGGATGAGAGATGTCCCCAGGGAGGGCATCTCCTGCAAGGGGACCAAGAACTGGAGGGAGATGCATTCCGAGAGTTGGACAGTCTGGGAGGGAAATGCCCTTTCTGGATCGGCAGACAGGTGGCCTCTGCTTTTACCCATCCCTGAGCTCAGTATCTAAATAAAAAGCCCTCAGTTGGGATATTTCTTCTCGAATTGCAGCTGTGAGTTGTGTGCTAGAGCCACCTGCCCTTCGTCCCTCTTCTGGACATGTCTGTCCATCTCCTCCTCTGGCAACACCACAGCAGTAAACTTCCTAGAATCATAGGATCACAGAATCACGGAATCATAGAATATCCCAAGTTGGTAGGGACCCACAAGGATCATCGAGTCTGGCTCCTGGCTCCACACGGGACCACCCAAAAGTCAGACCATATGCCTGAGAGCATTGTCCACACTCCGGCAGTGTGGGACCACGACCAGTGCCCTGGGGAGTCTGTTCCATGCCCATCCTTTCCTAATACCCAGTCTTACCCTCCTCTGATGCAGCTCCATGCCGTTTCCTCAGGTCCTGTCGCTGTCATCAGAGAGATCATTTCTGCTCCCTGTGAGGAGCTGTAGGCCACCATGAGGCCTCCCCTCAGCCTCCTCTTCTCTGAGCAGAACAAACCAAGCGACCTCAGGTGCTCCTCATATGTCTTCCCCTCTACACCCTTCACCACCTTCGTAGACTGTAGAATTTTTTTTCCCCTTAAGGAGCACCACTGGGACTCACGTTCAACTTGGTGTCCACCAGGACTGGGTGCTGGGATTGATCCGCCCCAGGTGCGTCACTCTGCATTTCACCTTGCTGAACTTCATGAGGTTCTTGTCGAGGTCCCTCTGGATGGCTGTGCAGCCCTCTGGTGAGTCAGCCACTCTGCTCAGTTGTGTACATGTGTTACACACTTGGTATGAGGCAGTGATCCACTGTGTACCTCTGAGGGATTTCTCCTGGTATAACACCTCCAGGAAAACAAAGCTCCCCTTTCCACACTGCCCCTTCTCCAGGGTACTCCTACAGCCAAAAATCTTTTGGCAGACACAGATTAAGTGGAGTCACTTTGGTTTTCTGTCTGAGAAGATGGCTAGGGTGGCAGCTCCCTAATGCCTCCTGTAAGCCCTTTTGCTGATGATGGATGTTATTTTCACTCACCTCGGTATCCTCCCTGCTACTGCCAATGAGACAAGGTACAATAATGTTATCCTTTGCACATTATTAAGACCAATTCTCGGTCACCCTGTCTGACCGATTGCATCTGCAAGAGAGGCATTTCATCTGTCAGTTCCTTCCATCCTGGTGCAGAAGACAAGGATGTATGGGTATAGAAAGACTTTGCTAATGAAGAAAGATCATCACCTTTACTGCTCCCTTTCAGGTTTCCTGCAGGGATCATTACCTCAGTACAATTGAGAGCCTGATTCAGCAAAGCACTTAGGTACATATTTGATGAATTAGGATGTGAAGTTAGTGTTCATGGTGTGGCTGTTTAAAACTTTTTGGGATTGCATTTCAGGCACAAATTAGTAAAAAATCTGTTCAGAGTCATGAAAGAAAACATCTGCAAGCAAATGCAGGAAAGTGAGGTATTTCTTGAAGACCCACAGCCTGCTTGGCCCCTGCCCAGCTTCTGGAGTCGTTGCACAGTTTATTCACAGCTCTATCTTAATATATTTCATTATTTCACAAACACAAAAAATAATACATACAGCATCTAATTCTGCATGTGTATCTGTAACTCAGGAAAGGAAACATCTGTCTCAGATTGTTCCTATTCCAGTATTCGCATACGACATCATAAAAAGGGGAAGGATAGGGAGTTGCTCACCTCTAGGATGAAGTTAAAATAACAAAAATTTTCCCATAATAGAGCGATACAATATCTATGCCAACAGTCTGCATACCTTATTCTTCAGGCTACCTTATTTTTCAACCCAAGATTTGATTGAATATTGTGTTTTCTCTAATATATGTTATTTTACATATATATTATTTTTGACATTCTATGACAGTCTACGGGATGCTGATGTCTTCCTCCAGAAATCTATAACTTCCCAAGAATTTTGTCACACTTACAGCAGAGGGAACTTTGCACCAACGTGTTAATTTGACAAGATAAGAGATTAAATCAAATGGTGCATCAAAAATGAGCGTTGCATACAATGAAGAAAACCTAAGGTCCTCACTTTGTCTTTAACAGTGGCACAGTATGTATATAAATATATTTTCTAGCATTTATCATTTCAGCTACTGCGTATAATAATCAACTGTCAACATACTTCAGGCAAACTCAATTGTTAAAGCTGTTGCTTCTGCTTACATTGTACCAAAGTAATTAAAGTAATTAAGAAGGCAAATCATTCCCTATAAAATACCTGCAGAGGTATTTATCTCCAGTGATCTAGGAAGAAACATAAAATCTTTCAATAATATGTAGATGGTAATTCAAAATGCTGTTTTATTTGCTATTGTATTATTGCTGTATTATTTTCCACTAGAAACAGCACTGTACCAGCAGCTCAGAGGACTATGATAAATGTTGCATGGATTTCTACTGCAATTTATCCAAATTTTGCAATTCTTTCTGTTCTGATGATGAGCCTTTGATTTCCATTTTCACCCTGGGATTGGGACCATGGCTGCAGCAGTTCAGGAAGGTCTGTGTAGCCTGATATCCTCAGGAATGGATGCCTCAGCAGGTGGCTAAGAAAATAGTAATCATTTTGTGGCACTTCTCAGAATAACTCCTCAGTCAGTGATTGTGGTGCGGGGATTTCACAAAATGTGGTGTGTGACTCCAGCAGCTCACAGTGTTTTCTTCAGTAAATTAGACCAGCCAAATTTATATCCATATAAATATTGCTTCCAAACATTTTGTGGCAACGTATCCCACAACAGTTCACTCCCAGGAGTTGTACAGACTACAAGTCACAGTGCCTTAACTGCCTGAAACTACTACTTTGTCTGATCATAGATATAACTGTGTTTCTTTTACAAATTTCCTGAAAATTGTGGTGCTGGCAAGGCTCAGATTAGTAGCTGTGTGTTGGTGACTTCTAAATCCCTAGGAAAGAAGGAATTACATTACTGGGGAATACTCTTGTGCCTTTTATATTTATCTATATATTATCTGGTACACATTATGTGTTATAGTCCCAAATGGTTTACATTTCAAGGCATGAAACAGATTCAAATGGTCTCACTTATAAAAAAAACCTAGTGTAGAAGTAGATTTTATTTCCTTTCCTGCAGTGTAGAGTTTTCTACACCACCAAAAGCTATCAAAACCAGTGAAAGAAAAGTATTAAATTCTGCAATAATGTCTATGTGCCAACTCATGCTGTGCTGTACATCGTGTGCTTTGTCACGTTATTGTGCTGTATGTCACAGTTTAGTTTAAGTTTTATCTAACACACGCATCATGACACCACGCTATTTCAGTCTTCTTTCTTATTATCTTACTTTGTTGTCAATAAATTAGAGGATTTATAATTCCCAAATCCTGATTCATAAATACTTTCTGTTTGATGAGCACTGCATGCAGCACTTTATCCAGTATTGAAAGTTACAGTTATGAATTATGAAATCCTCACCGTTTATTGAAAAGACTTACAGAGTTAATCTAACATCAAATAAAAATTTCATTAATTCTACAGTACTTTTTGGAATAAATCCTTAAAGATTAAAGAGAAATAGCAACAAAATATGAAAAGAAAGAAAAGGAAGAATCATTGCTAGTTAAGACTTTCAAAATATATCGTCCGGACTTTAGAGAGATCATTCTTTAGTTGAGTCATATATGATTAACTTCCATTTTGATAAACACAGCTACATCTAAATCCCATTTAATCTACAGCAGCTAGCAGCTGTAAGCACAATGATAAGCCACACAATTTCTGCTATATTCTAAGTAGTTCTTATTTCGTGATTTGTCTAATGATAGGCCCATAGTGCACCATCTCTCTGGTGACTCTTCAATCACTAAACATCTTTATAAAAATGTAACCTTTAATTTGATGAATTAAGACATACTGTACCTAGACCATGTCACAGATGCAATATTTAAGAAGACCCATCTGTACATTCTGTGCAATTTGGGAAAGAAAATTTTATTCTGGAGAAAAGGAGAAAACTTTCTTCATGATGGCCCAACCTTTTAAAATTCATTTTTGTAAAACATCGCAATCTGAAGCAGCTCATTGGACTGACACATTAGAATACATAGTGGAATGAAGTTCTAGATGTATAATAAATGTGATTAAACATGCAGGTTCTTCCACAATGGTCTACAAAAACAATGTAAAAGACAAGCATACAGATTGGTTTGAGTTATATAAATGTCAAAGAGGACTAAATATAGTACAATTTATGTGATGTAATTATTGCAAATTAAGACTGGTATATTTAGTAGCTTCTCTAACTCATATAGTTAACCATAGGAGACAGTACAGTTCTAAAATTACGTGCTGTATTTCTTCTCTCCATCAGTAGGTGATAACCTTCTGTGGTGTTGAGTTCTGGAAAAATGAGATAAATCATATCACACTTGAAATTCATAAAACCGTAAAACCATAGAATGGGACACTTTTAATGATACTGGTGCAGCAAAACAGGGCTTCTGAAAATGCCTGTGGCGACCTGCTCAAGTATTCAATGAATTGAAAATGGAGCTTGCCTGATGGAGTAGCATTGACCAGTTTTTCTTCCTTTTTAGTGAACATTTTAAGCATTTGCCTGGAGTGCACTTCAACTTCACATTTCCTTATAGCATGGTAAATCAGCATCAGAGCCACTTTCTTGGGATTTCAGTGGAGCCAGGGTAGATCACAGCAAGTGGATCAACATTCTCTTTTTGGTTGCTGAAAGTAAAATTAAATACAGCATCTCCATCTCTGTTAAGACAGTGAGACATCTCACTTCCTCTCTTCCACTTACATCTCAGAAGCTTTACATTTAGCAAAGAATCTGGAATTCCAAAGTTCTAATGCGTTTAAAAAATACTGCTTATTGTTGTTGGATATGCCCAGTGTAGGACTGTATATCGAATACATACACTAATGCACTAATTATCTTTTTGTGTAGTTCATCTTTAAATGTGAGCAGAGGAATTTTTTAATCCTCTTCTTAAGAATGTAAGGTAGATTGGGAGAGAAGGTTCACACTACACATCATCTTGCTAGATTATCTTATTTTTGCAAAATCTTTCTATTTTTTTAATTGCTATTTCATCGAAATTAAACACTTATTCTTTGAAAAGGGAAAAACATAATGGGGCAGGAGTTGAAGATAAGATTATGACACTAGAGTTAAGGATGGTGATGTAGATATGAAATATCCTGATCTATATTTTAAATGAAACAAGAAACCAGCTCCATGACCTTGTAGTCACTCATGACCCTGTAGAAATACCTAGAAGAAAATAAATGTCTCCTGATATCTTAGTCAGCACCATATCTCTTATTTGTTCTGAAATAGCCTCTACTAACGGTTGATCTGAAATGTTTTCTTCTCCAGCTTGTGCTGGTTGGTATACCTTGCAACAGCTCTGCATCAGTAAAGCTTGTTCTTGAGCTGAGCATCCTTGCTTAATTCTAGAACCATGTTAGAGAGTACGTAACTGAACTTCCAGGAGTGTGAAAGGAGTAAATCAGAAGTAAGAGACTGTGCATATCATACACAAAAGAATTACAAGGCTATTGTTAAAATACAAAGGGACTGGGCATCCTAAGTAAGTGTTAATCATACACTCTGTTTTTGCACTATATTAGACTGTCATTTGGTATGATAGGTTTGGTAGTAGTAGTTGTTTATCCTATCAGCCATAGATTCTCCTCCACACAAGTGTGGTGAAGTCATTTTAAAAGACCAAAAATATTCAAAAGCACTTTTTCCCATATATTTTCAATACAAAATAACATTCCCAAAGCAGAAATGACTTTCCAGTGTGAATTCGTTCATATTTTGGTACCTTCGAGGTCTGTAAGTCACATTTTATATCCCACTGGGAGGGAAAATTTCATTCTATCCAAAGATAAACTCAGCTTTCTTCTCCCATGACTTCCAGAAAGCAAAGCTCTGTAGATTTTTATATACAGAAGACAAAGATAATGACCCAGATGGAATCTGGCTTATTCATGGCCTCAAGCCAAGGCAAACATAGAAGGAAATTTTTAAGAAATAAGGTTGAAAGATGAAGATGATATTCTCAGACAGGTTAACTTATTTTAAGTGGTAACTGCCTAATGTTTTTTCAAGGTTTGAAATATTACAGTTAGTCTGGGAAGATAGGTGAGAGGGTGTAAAGCTGGTGAAGGGTTCAAAGGCAAACAATACATGAATTTATTACATGGATATCTATATTTCATTTATAGTATATTTATTAGATGGAGACTTTTTCCTTTCCTTTGGAGTTCAATATAGGGAGAAAAATCAGTGTCAGCAATGGTAACAGGCAGCAAATGCAGCCAGCTAGCCAGAGCAAGGTGGTAAAAAAAATCTATGAATATAAAATTCTATTTTCGATTGAGGAGTTGAATGTATTTCTTTTTGATCCTGTTAAAAAATATTAACACACTAGCTGACTTACCATTTGAAGAGAAGTATGAGGGAAAAAAAGGCAGAAATTTTTGAGAGGAGGGGACTGAAGACAAGGTGTGTCCAATCAGAAAGGTGGGGTGAGATGAGATGAAGGTGAGGAAGGAAGTAACTTAGAAGATTCTTCTATGCATATAACACAGCACACAACTGGATAATCCAGATTCTGTTGCTGGAGGCAAGGGACTGCAAGTCTGGCCTTCAGACATACTGTAAAATATAACAGATGGAAAATCTTGGAAGAGAAAAAATTGTGAGGGCTCTGTAGGAATACTAAAGAAGCTTGAGTTTCACAAAGTGCCTATCAGGCAGCCTAGGGCAGGATGGTATGGAGACTTGGCAGAGTGGCAAGCCAGAAGGATGATTTTACCAGTTGCATTTTGAAGACAGTGGGATAATGTACATGTTTTAGAAATTACAAGAACACAAGAAGATCTGTACTGAGTCAGGCCAAAGTTTCACTTGGCCTCTAATCTTGTCTCCACTACCAACCAATGAGACAAGCATATTGAAAAAAAAGAGCAAAAAATACAATGAAGCTTTCCTAGAATAATCTCCCTAGCTCGAGTAATTTGTAGTATATTTTGTTTCTAGATGAGATGGTGGTGTCTAACAACTTTCAGTGGATATCTTGCTCATTAAATATACAATCCTGTTTTGAATCCCTTTAAACAATTCCTGAAGAAAGTTTCAAACCTAAACCACATTATTCAAAGAATCAATTCTTCATTTTATTGGATCACCCTTGATACTTTCATTAGATCAGAGTCCTATCGTTCCCTATTCAATACCTCCATATCACTCAAACCTCTGTCATATTCCTCTTAAGTTTCCTTTTCTTGAAGACTGAAAAATTGTAGCTCATTTGCTTGTTCTTCATATGATAAACATCTCAAACATTTAACTATCCCTGACAGTCTTCTCTGTACCTTTTAAAAGTCATTTATCCGTATTAAGATAAGAATTTATTTGGAAAGCAACAAGGAGCAGATTCGGTACTCAACATTTGGTCATACCAGGATTTATCAGATGATTTAAAGCTTATTGTTTTGTTCTCAGTGCTTTCCTGATAACTGCTTTTTGCTTTGACTGCTATTGAGCATTTCATAGACCTAACTACTATAATTCCAAGACCTTGTTCTAACAACTGGTTCAAAATTCACCACAATGTCTATACATTTAGGAACAGTTTTCTGTGTGTCCTTCTATATCTAGCCATAAGGAATTTCATCTGTTGTTTTGTTTCCTAGTCCTTCAATGTCATGAAGTCTTTCTGACACTGTGTGCATTCGGCTTCTGTCTTTACTAACATGGATGATTTAATATTATTAGAGGGCTTTGTCTTCTTGTTATTCAGCAGTTTTTCTAGGACAAGATCTCACACTCTGCTGGTGACCTCTGTTCGCTGTGAAGCCATGCACCCTGTGACACACTGTAGGAAGCTGTAACAAAAAGAAAAGACTGTCACTTGCAGTGGAGGGGGAGCCTGAAAGACTGGCAACAGTTTCCAACTTTTACTGACCAAGTGTATTTGCTTTCTGGGACAATGACGCCCATTTAAAATAGAATTTCCTTGTCAAATTTCATATATCATTCTCCTCTTCAGGGAAAGCTTTGCACCCTGATAAAATCACTGGAGACCTTTTCCCTGAAGTACAAAAAGCAGAGGTGCTATTCAAAGTGAAAAGGCAAGAATCTGTAAGTTTAGCAAGTGAATTATGAGGTCATGCTCCCTTGGCTAGTATGATAATCTGTACTACATGAACCCCTACTTCTCCCTCAGTAACAGGGAGGCATCAAAAAATAAGACTGGAAAGGAGTTCAAAGTATTCTCTTTCAACCTGCATTGAGGCAGGAGGTTGTTTACCCAGGCCATTTTTGACAAGTATTTGTGTACATTCTTCATGAGTTCTTTTCATGGAAGAATTCCCGTAACATTCCCTGCAGATTTTTCTGAAGTTTCCTTCTCATTGCAATTATGAAGTTTTCCCTGTTGGCCTGCCTATATATATACACATACATTGACAGAAGAAACAGATTATTTCACATTACTCAGTGACCACAAAAGAAAACACATACTGCCCCTTTTACAGAAACTTTTGCATCCTGAAATACTTCTCTGCATCACAAGGTGCAGAATACATGCAAGGGCATGATTTTGCATATTGAGGTAGCTGCACTTTCCTCACATTACTGGCTTTAGTCCTCTCATAGACTGCTCATAACTTGAAATACACTGCCCACATTATGCACAGGAAGACCCAGGCTCAAGAGACAAAAATATTTTGTAGATCTTTGTTATGGTGACCATGAAACTTCTCAAGAACTGATTGGTAGGCCTCCTGAAATGTTTACTGGAGGATTGTCCCGAGCATCTTCAGGTACATCTCAGCTCAGTCTGTACCACGGTAAAATAACAACAGAGGTTGACCCTATGCTGAACAGCTTCAAGATGCAAATGTCAAATTACAGAGAGAAGATTATTCTGAGAGTTACTGAAAAACACCTGGAAGACGATTCAGTCATCCTTCACAGGCAACATGGTTCACAAGGGGAAAGTACTGCTGAACTAACTTCATTTCTTTTTGTGACAAGGTTACCCACCTAAATGACCAAGGGAAGCCGGCTGATGTCACAGGGAAACAAAAGGTACAGTGAGACAAATCCAAGGAATTCTGGAGGATGATAAATAGCTAGACTAAAGGACAAGATGACAGCAGCTGTTTTCTGGATTAGCCATCCACATTTTGTCCCACAGACAGGGGTGCTGTGCAATCACCTTAAGAAACAAAGATGTAGAAGTAATAAATCCAGGAAAGAAAACATCAGCTGCAACATAAAGTAAAAAGCTTTACTAAAAATATTTTCCATTGAAAATAATATTTTTTCCTCCTAAAATATCCTAAAATTTAAATGTGAAAAAATTAATTTTCAACAGATTTGCTAAAAGCTGATTTGGGAACAAAATTCAGGGAATCAATCTGATCTTTGTTTTAGACTCCTCTAAGAAGCCACATTTTTGATCAAGTTCTCTTAAATACATTATGCACAGAATAGATGTCTGATCCTCAGGTATGGGTTTCATGGGAGAATACATCCCTAAATACTCTGCTATGAAATGCATGAAGGAAAGCACTTTTCTCAGGCTCTAGCTTGACAGTCCAGACAGGGCTGGACAGGGCAGGACACTTTCCTGGCAGCAACAAGCACGGTACGTATCAGATACAACAGTCAGTTCTGATTGCTGACCACAGCTAAGAAATTGGAAGGCAGACATGACCTTTACCACCTCTTTGACCTTCCAAATGTCAAAGCAGTTAAGGAATTACTCTTATTGCATCAGATGGGACATAAATCTCTGCTTGGTCTTTTCAGCTTGATATGTTTCCTGTGCTGTGATTGGGGGTATGTGGGTCTGATGAAAAGCCCCTTCACAACAGATTCTTCATGGACTTTTTACAGCTTTGGAAAGAAATATTACAATGGAGCCAAAAACTGGCTCAGAGATTTTAATGAAGCGTTCAACACATTTCACTGTAGCATCTAACTCATGGTCTCAAAGGGAGACGAAGAAAACATTTTCCCTGCTTCTGCCAATGCTAAGTGCGCTTCTCCTGAATGGAATATCTTAGTTAGGTGTTATAGCTTGTGCTGAGTATATGATACTCCACTTCTGTCACAATCTAAGCAAAATATCAGTAGTGAGCAAAGCACCACAGATATGTCCTCCCCAACACTGTCTTATAAAAAGCCTGCAGTGTCATTTACTGACTCAAAGTAATGATGCATCAGTGAGCTTCATTTCATGAGTGTCACCAACAGTTATGTGTAGAATTCAACTCACTGTTCAAAAATACCAATATTGTCAGGACACTGAGACCAAAAAGTCTTAAAGGTTTTGAACCTTCCCTACGTTCTCTGTCCCTACTGTTTTCATCAGTTTTATCAGCCGCAATTAATTTCCCCACATAAGTGAATAATTAATATGCATACAACTCAGAGAACAAAGAGTTTCTACTTAGCTCCAATAAAAGTTACAGTTTTAAGTCACTTGCAAGATTACAAGTGATTTTATGTGACTGCATTTTGAGGTAAACAAACAGGTTTAGCGGTATGTCTGAGTGGCAAGATGGCACAGACTGGTGCCTAATGGCTTGTGTGAACAGCTAACCTGGCATAGATAAGGTGAGAAAAACAATTCTAGGCTGGGAAAGATATGAATAACATATTTATACATATTTAAGTGAATTAATTCTGGACAAATGACTATATAAAAAATCATAACTCCTCTAGAATGACAGCTCTCTAGTCTATCCCACATGAGGGTCATCTGCCTTCTGATGCCTTCAGAGCTGACTGTCAGTTCTGGAAGCTTCCCGGTGAGACAGCAACACTCAAGAAATGGCTGTAATCTTCACACATGACATTTATTCTTCAAACAACCCATCCAGTTTTCTCCAGGAGAAAAGAGTGAGGACTAAATAGAAGTGCCTCATGGACTAGGTTTGCTACCAAATGAACCTGATAAATTAAACCATCCCAGAGGACATTTGTTTAACCTGATTGAGAAAGCTTCAGCTATGAGGATTACATTCCTAATACCCGACTGTTATTAAAGCTGGAAAGCTTTTCCTAAATTTTCTTTACTACAAACAAATTAATACATCTGAGGAATGAAAAAAAATAAATAAATATAACTTTCATTTCTTTAAAACAAGTAAGTTATCTGATTTGACAGCTGAGTAGTGCTATTGGGTTCTCCCTCAGCATTCTCTTTTCCAGCCTTAGCAATCCAAATTCTT
Source organism: Penelope pileata (assembly GCA_013396635.1). Lineage (NCBI taxonomy): Eukaryota > Metazoa > Chordata > Aves > Galliformes > Cracidae > Penelope > Penelope pileata. The sequence goes on from WBMW01003612.1 coordinate 620,533, forward strand.
TCATATTCTCAAAAGCTTTTGCTAGTCTTGTCACTTTTTTTCCGTATCTAATTTGTCCGCGTATTGAAGTGTGATGTCAGTAACTATCCATGTTCTTCTATTCATAAATGAACACGAATAAAGAGAAATAATTTCGTCTCAGCTTTTTTTCTATCATGACAGTGTTAACTGTACGTTTACTGCTGCCTCTCTTCCATCATCCAAGGCTTTAATGAAGATAACTCAATAACTGTGGATTCAGTACACTGTGATAGAAGACTAATCAACATCTCCACTCAATCTGAGTGAGTACATTTAGGAGTGGTTTTCCAATGCTGTTCTCATGTCATCTTTTGCTCATTGTCTGTATCTCAAAACACCACACTGGGCCTTACCAAAAGCCAGCTGAAGTCATGAAAGACCATTATGTCACTTCCCTTGTAACTACTAATTCATTACTTCTACTTGAAGGTTAATAAATTGATTTAATACGATGTGTTAGATTGCTAGACACAAGAATTCAGCAGTCTGAGAATTTGAACAAGCTTCATGAGTGAGTATTATACCATGCTTTTAAAAGAAGACATAAAACTATCAAACTTTAAAGCATTTGCCAGTCTTTCTGTCACTGGAATAAAACACTTTCTCATGGTCACAGCATCCCACAATGATCTCCTGTGAGGTTAATGGTCTTCTTTAAATATCAATGATGACAACTGTCAGACAGAAAATACTATCCTGGATGACCTATGGGTCTGTTTGTTCCTGTGGCACAGATGGGATGTGAAAGAGGACCTTTGAAATGCAGTGCTTTTATAGGTTGGTTCACATTCCAAGTATAAATTCCAATACAGTTATTTGGAATACAGGCAAATATGTTTAATCCCTTCACCTCTTCACCTGGAGAGGGCATTACACTAACAAAAAAAGAAAGCGACATGTTGAACTGACAACAGCCATATGGCAGAACAGGTGCTTTTGTTTGCAGACCTAAAGACGCTTATCCAGTATTCTTACATACTAACTTTTTGCAACTCTCAGTGCTTCTTTCTGTTTCAGTCCCCACATTACAAGAATGAAGTGGCCGAACTGGACAGTATTCAGACAGCTGTATGGATACCCAGAAGTCAAGAAAACATGACCTGAGAAAAACAGATTGAAAGGAGTGGATTGCTTAGCCTAGTAAAGAGGAAATTGATGGTGAATGTGACAGAAATCCTGAAATATGCAGAAAGTTGCTGGAATGAGAAAGGTAGTAGATTTTTCTGCATAACCATCTAGGTTAGGTCAACAAAGAACAGACTTCAGTTGTATTTAGGGAGATCAATTGTCAGAGGAAAGTTGAATGTCCACAAAGCTACAGAAATAATGGAATAGATATGAAATCTCTATTCTTGGAATGTTAGAGGTGACTTTTTGTTTGTTTGTTCATCTGAGAATTTTAAAAAAAGAAAAAAAAACACTATTAGTATTGTTTTATGTGTAGTAGGAACATGGACTTGGTGACAGACCATGAAAGTCCCTTCAGCCTTTTTTTCCTGTGATTTACTGTGCCACAGTATTCAGCCCATAGCTATGGTTCTCTGGCAAGAATTTCACCTCTCCAGTGAATACAGTGGCAAAACTCAATTTTTCTGTCAACGTAGCTGTCTTAGTTTCTAACTGAAACTTTCTCTCAGTGTCTGCTACAAAGCTGTGTTTTGGTTCTAGAAAGAAAACATGGCTGATAACNCTGTGTGGGGTTTCCAGGCCTGCCTGCTGAAACCAGAACAGTAGCTATTGCACGGATGGCAGTGATGGTACCAGTGCATCAGTACTGGACAAACTTCCGTGTATATTGTTTATAACACAGCCTAGGGACCATTTATCCCTGGTTGGAAAGCTGGGAGAACTGGGATTTAAACACTTTTGATGTAATGAGAATGAAAACTGGAAGATTTCAGACCATGTTTCTGTATGAAACAACCTGAGTCCAACAGCTTCCAGTTCTGAAGCTTCCAATTCTAATTCACAGTTCTGAAGGTTTGAAAATCACAAGATCCTCTCACCTGGCTTCTTTTGTTTCATCTTTCACACTCCCATGGAGACAAATCAGACCTATTTGCTTAAATACATTCAGTCTTTTGCCTTAGGTTATGCAGAAGGGGAATGATACTTATTTTAGCATGACCCAAAGAGAATCTTTCCAGAATAAAAGTGTTAAATACTTCAGCAGTACCAGTTTTTAAAAGTGAGAGTTAAATCAGAAATGGAGTTCAGTGAGTTTTCTTCGGGGCATAGTTGCTCTTTTCATGTCAGCAGTTTGCTTTGTCATATTTGTCTTCCTTGAACTGCACAGGGCTGTTTTTATTTTTAGTCTCATTAACAAGTCCAAAGTGGAAGAAGAGCTGCTGTATTAATCAATAGCCGAAGGAAATAAATCTCTGCTCTTCCTGCAAATATGCTGCTGTATGATATGCTTTCCTTGAGCAAGTTTTATTCATGACAGAAGCCAGCCATCTGCTGGAGTGCTGCTGCAATAACCCTTACTAGGACAGCAGACCACAGACGCTGATGTTTGAAAAATTCACTGTTTTCTTCAAACTAAAAGTTTGAGGAAAGAGAGATTCAGACTGGATATTAGAGGGAGTGGTCGTACACTGGAACAGGCTTCCTAGAGAGATGGTCGATGCCCCATGCCTGTCAATGTTCAAGAGATACTTGAATAATGCCCTTAATAATATGGTTTAACTTTTGTTTAACCCTGAAGTTGGACTCAATGCTTTTTGTAGATCTCTTCCAACTAAGCTACACCTATTCCATTCCATTCCGTTCCGTTCCGTTCCATTCCATTCCATTCCATTCCATTCCATTCCATTCCATTCCATTCCATTCCATTCTAACTTAATGAAAAATAAACAGTTTGGAAAAGAAGGTGGGGAAACTATGGATAGACCCCATAAAAGTAGGTAGTTAGACTGGTGTTAAATGCTAACAGAGGTGAAAAGGTCTGTGACTAGTGAGGATAGAGTAGAAAAAGATAAGCACAGATTCACTGTCTATCTGCATGATGCTCATACGTTGTACTGGAGTATGAGGGAGCAGGAGAGGAGACATGGATATTGCCACCAGTTCTGACCCTTTAATGAACCGTGCCCCCCTGTATTTCTCCTTATTCGCTTGACTGATTGAAAACTTGGGAGCATGAGACCTATTCTCATGCTCCCAAGACCTACATGAATACTTTGTATTTACTACCAAAGGAGGTGAGTCAGACTACTCCAACAGCTTTTCACTGATATATGAAAGAATACTTCAGGTATTTTGACTAAAGAGTAAGCAAAGTTAACACAAAGACTCAAAGACACAGAAGATCAGAGGAATAATGAGAGATGGAGGAGCCCTAGTAATCAGTGGAAATCTAATCAGAGAGAACCAGGGTACTGAATCAGTTGCTCCTCAGATTCTCAGAGAAGGACTAGACCACTGTTTTGATAGGGAATCCACCAGGAGGAGCCAACGAAAGACAATCACAACACAAATCTGTGCAACCTGAAGGAGTTATTGCCTGAAGGGTCTAGGACCTTTACTGAAGGTGTGCAAATGGAGGGATTGAGGTGAACCAAGGAGGAACAAGAGCAAGAAAAGAACGGAGAAACAAGCTGTACATGTGTTACCATGGTGCTGGTCGGCACATTTGTCTGACTGGACAGACAAGGCTTGATCATTACAGTCTATCCTATATCATCATTTAATCCTACTTCTAACTACCCTCTATTCTATGTGTGAAGTGTCAATACAAGTGAACTGTCCGCTGAGCTGGCTGGCAACCTGCATAAGTGGTCTTGGTGCCAGCAACTGAAGGATGCCAGGGTCCAGGGGCTGGATGCTATGCAGACCGGGTGTCCCAGACCAGCTGCTGGAGAGACTCACATTGTGTTTGAACATTTAGCCTTCGATCTTAATTAGCCAGCAGGGAGAGAAAATTGAATTATCCTTCTTTTCTGGAAGTGTTGTGTTTGTTCATGTGCATACCAGTAAAGAAAATACTATTTGCATTAATCTGTATGCATGCATGTGTGCAGGTGTACGTGTGTGTCTCTACTGGAAATCCATGCTCAGCCTCACTTCAGGCTGGACCTGGAGATGTAGACATGCAGCAGCATCATAGCTATGGGGCTGCAAGATGATGAAACCCTCCAAGTCCTGAAAACCAGCAGAGTTGGCTACCTCTGACAAAATGAAAGCAGAATTCCAAGCCTGATCCTTTGGTAAATAAGGTCAGAATGAAAATTGTCATAGGCACAAAAGTGATTTCATCACATGTATTCAGTTTTCAAGGTTAACTGAAAGAGGGAAAGGAATCAGGTGGAACAAACTGACCATCATGTTCAGCCAGGAAGTTAGGACTGGATTTTCACTCTTTTAAAGATTTTTCAGGCTGTTAGCCTATTCCCTATGACAGCTATTTCTAGCAAAAGTATTCCCTCAACATTCTTTCAAACAAACATTGCACTTGTGAATAAATTCTTGGAGCAAGAAGCACAACACCGGCAACACTTCACCTTGCCTAAGAATGATCAGATGATCAATGCTTGCCTCCAAAGTTTCTTGTCAATAACTTTTCTCAGGGATTGTAAAATTAATGAAGGGGATTCATTTTCAAGTCCAGTTTCATACTAGTAACCTAATTAGTTCCAGGACACATTCCCAAGTACGGGAGCTCTATTTTCTGCCCTGTTAGTTGTTCTCCCAAGCACTACCGGGGCCTCTGGGAATCAGCATGGGCCAAGAATCGTTCCCAATATGTAGCTTAGGTGCACTCACACTCTTTTGGCACTTTTTTGGCAAAATAGGATGGATTGACATTGCCACATGTCACCAAGCCTCCACAATCAGACATTTAATTTACCTCTATACATAGAGCTATATTGTCTATGAATTAGACTTCTCTTGCAAACCAGAATGTACAGCTGTCCGCTGTAGGCTAATAGTCCCTGCATAATTTCATTGCCTGACTGAAATACACAGTCAGAAGAGAAAAATGAACTGAAATCTCAGGCTGTGTCAGATCTTAGATAATCTACACAAGTCTCATGCAGCCCATTCATGACCAGAAGCAAGAATGTCTTTCTTCAGCTTTGTGGATCTGTCAGTGGATGCTTATTGAGTCATTCCTGATTGAAACTCTGTCTCTGGTCACAAGTTTGTCTTCATTACTTGCCACCACCGCCTGGTGAAGAATGGGTCAAGTTATCTTGCCCTTTTGTAAGTGCGGTGCTCTGCTCTTGGCTCTACAATTTGAGCTGATATTTAGTAATGATGCAGGAAGCCATATGTCAGAAACAAAAGGTTGAATATTCTGTTTCAAGGTGAAACTGATTAGCATCTTTATTTGGGTAAGGAGGTGTATCCCGTAAGCTAATGGGGCTGAAATAATAATGGCTTGTGTAATAGTCCCTGGCAGGGACCCTGTGCAGCTCCGCTTAGAAATGACAGCTTGATGATAGGACAAATCGGTTGATTTACCAAATGAATTACCGCTGGAAATGCACCCAGACCTCAAACTGTGATTTTTAACTTAACGACGAAGTTTATTTCCCACCCACACAACCCTGGTTTGCTTACATTTTCATTACCTTCTGCTGACAGATTTCTAAAATCAGGAGATGTTGAAGAAAGAAAATCTGGAGATGAAGAAATATTAATTGAATTAAACACATGAAAAATGATGCTGATATGGAAGAGGAAAAATAAAAATCTTTCATACACTGAGATGTCTCTCAGTGTGCCTTTGACTCACCTCTAACATACAATGCAGTATTGTTAGAATAAATCCCCGTTCTGATGTCTGTCAGGAGTTGGATAGTTATATCTGCAGAGGCCTAAAAAAAAGGATTGCCTCAGAAATAAGTGCTTTGAATAGATTTCCATTGACTGCAAAACAAAATAAATAGGCTTGGTCGTACTAAGACAACATGATTCTGCACATTTCAACTTTATTAGAATTTTGGTTCTTTCTTGTTCTGAAAACCTGGCTGAAACATTCACCAGGTGCTCACATTCTGCTTTTTCTCACTTACTGGGCCAGAAACACTCAAAAGACCTCTCAGAGCTTCTCTTCCTATCTCCATTAGGAATTAGCAAAAAAGTATGAGAAAGAAAAACACATTGCATTTTGTACCTCTAAGAGCCCATGATTTGGGTTTGCTTCTGGGTTTAGCTGGAGGCTCCACACATTCTTTATTTTAACTGAACCAGTTCTAGCTTCTCCTGGTACGATAAATTTCTGGAGACAAACTCTAGCAGCCTGCCCAGGGTAGAAGCCCATGTACAAAAGGAACAAAGTAAAAAGTACATTCTGCTAATGATTTTCCAGCACTGCTCCTTTTATTGACATTTCTGCTGCAATTGCCTGAAAGCATGTCACCCCAGGGCCTCCCTGAATATTCAGAGGAAACGACTCTGTTTAAAATCATGTCTCTAACAAACTGAAAATTAAGGCAACCTGTTGGTACAAACAGCCTGAGAGCACTAGCACATTGATCCCAAAGGTAAGCTCGGTGCCAGCTCATTTCTGAAGTTGCAGAGCTGTTTTCCATGAGTTTAATATGCCCAGGTTGCATGATCCAGTGTTTATGCTCTCCCAGCCTCATCCTGACAACTAGAAATCCTGGTTTACAATAACAGTATTTTCCCTACTACTATTAATTGCTGAGCTCTTCTGGAAAGCTCTACAGACTCCAGACTTGTACGAAGTGCTAAACATAGACTTGTATTGTGATTTTTAGAAATCATGGATATCATGGAAAACAAAGAAATGCCATGATGGCAATGGACCTCAGAGATCATCTAGTCCAATTTATTACCATAAAATCAGAGCCTAGACAAAATTGTCTAACGCCTTGCCTACATGAACCTTACAGGTCTCAAGTGTTGGAGAATCCATTACATCTTTCTATTCTTCACAATCTGAAGAGTCATGAGACATGAAGAGGCAGAGAAAAGTTTACAGAACATAGAAGCTGAAGTTAGAGTGAAGACAGTCTTTGGAGAGTTTCTCAGTTCCCATGCTTCTGGCTCTTACCTTTACTTACCTTCTGTATGTTGATGACTACAGATCAGTGTTATTTTTTCTCACAAAATCCATATAGCAATCAATGCTGACTTAATGACATTGCAAAGAGAATCTAATATGAAATAATAATAAAAATCAAAAATATTATCCTGTTGTTCCACATCCTCACATCTTAAAGTTTTTCTGAATGCATCTTGCCTTCCATCAAAGACTGAGTTTTCCTGCTGCGGACTGAAGGGAGGAAGAACAACAAGCAAACACCAAGACAGTGTCTTTAGTGACACTTCTGAACATTTCTGGGGACAGCCATGACAGTTGGCTATTTCACAGCATTCCCAGCTATTCCAAGTCACGATTGGGATCCAATTACCTTCAAGATTTCCTCCTTACACTTCCAATGGGCCACCATGTCTGTCTGTCTGTAGATGTGTTAGATGTGAATCCTTAAAGCACTATTTATTCCCACATGAACTTTCTTTACAGAAGAATGGGTCCCTCTTTATTTTTATTTATAGAATTTTTGTCTATATTCTCAGTAGTTGAGAATATTTTTACAAGTTGATTAGGTCTCAGGTGCACTATGTTGTCATCTTCACTGACCAGGCCCCTCACTACAAGAAGGATATTGAATTGTTTGAGCATTTTCAGAGCAGAGCAACAAAACTTGTGAAGTGGCTAGAAAGCAAGACATGAGGAGCCACTGAATAGAGTTGTTTAGTCTGGAGAAAAGGAGGCTGAGGGGAGACCTCATCATTCTCTAGTACCTGAAAGGAGGTTGCAGCAAGTAGGTGTTGGTGTATTTTCTCAGGTAACAACACATAGGATGCAAGGAAATGCTCTCAGGTTGTGCCACAAAAGGTTTAGATAAGACATTAGGAAAGTGTGGTCAAGATCTGGAACAGGCTGCCCAGGGAAGTGGTGGAGTTCCCATCCCTGGAGGTATTTAAAAGACACGTTGATATGGCACTAAGGGACCTGATTTAGTGAGTGGACTTGGAAGATCAGGTTGACAGTTGGACTTGATGATCTTGAAGGTCTTTTCCAACCAAGACAATTCTATGATTGATTCCATGATCCCCACTTCAAACACATCATTGAGTCAGATGTTGTCTAATGTCAGTCTGAAAGTGAAGCAACTAGAGTGACTTCAAGGGCTGATGCTGTAATGGTAGTTATTAAACAGGAGCAGAGTTTAGTTCCTCTCTGAAACACTCATCTTGATGTAGTCAGAGTTCTCTGGCAAAAATAACTTTATTGTCCTAATCTCACATTTTTAATGGGATTCTTCTGGATTTACCCTTGCATTCTAAATGATGCTTTATATTTGCACAGGACTGCTTTTTTCTTATTCACTTTATATGTTAGTAAGCAATAGATAACATGGAGTAACAGCTATGTTACTAGCAAAATAACAATATTTTGGGAGCATCTTTCTCAAATAATTTCAGTAAGTTCAAGAGTTTTCTTGATCCTCGTGTAGTGATGCACTTTTCCATTATGGAAAGCATGTGACTTTCGTCATATTTCAAACTGAATAGATTTTAAAAATCTAGAAGAACAGAAAGGTTTGAAAGGGAGAGTGAAACATTATATTCCCTAGACTGCTCTTCTAGCTAACACTGGCTGGCCATTTCTAAACCAAAGGCAAATTATTCTTCAGTATACAGAAGTTTAAGGACAAACCTCAAATTTTTCAAGACTTAATATCATGTCACTGTGTTCCTTGGCACTTTGATACAGTAGTTTATTGCCCTCAGAGTATAGTTTAGATACACTTTAACATGACAAAAGCGCAGTCAGTCACCAAAATGGATGTGTTTGTCCCCGTCCTTGCCTTCTTCATGCTGACATAAGCACTGCTGAAGCCATTCAATGAATCAAGATTGGGACAGATCCCAGTTGAAAACTCTTCTTTTTGAGGAATTTCCTATGTTAAATTCTCTGTTCCAGATCACGGCATCACCATTCGAGAAGCAGTGCTGGCAGAAGGCAATGGTGGGAAGGCATAACCAGCACAGAGACCTGGAACAGCACGCATTGATATGGGATAAAAGAGACTGCAGTCTCAGGTAAAATGTTGCACCCAATTCCTGTATGAATTTCCCAGGCTTCAGCTTCCACTATTTTTTTTCTTATTTTATTTTTATCCCTTAATTAAAATTCTCGTGCCCATGCATCCAAAACATAGTTTGTCAGTGCAGCCTCAGACCAAAAGTGGGACCTCCAAGTCCTTTCCAGCCATACCATTTTACTTCTTTAAAGCAATACTGTGTCCCTTGTTCTGGGACACAAGATTTTGCATTTTTTTGCATCGAAACAGCTGAGTAAAGGAGTAAAGCAATGGGAAGTCATTCTCATGCATGCAGTGCCCTTCCCTCAGTTCCAGCGAATTTCAGGTTATTCATCCTAGTTGAGTTGTTACTGTATTTCCAAGGCAGGAGTCCCATTTGGGTGGGCTCAAATACCCACTTGAGAAACTTCCTCACATTACATTGTCATAGCTTAGTGAAGGGGAGCAGCTTTGCAGGTGAGCCAGGCCAAACTCAAGATCTCATCTTATGCTGCCCTTTTGCCTCTTCTGCCAAATTCAGATTTTAGTAGCAATGATTTTCTTTGGAGGTCACACTCAACATAAGGAACACTGACTTGCTGGGAACTTGTAAGATACCGCCAAAACACATTCAGACTGCAGTTTCGTATTCACAATTAAATAGGCTCAGTGAGTCAGAGGTGCAGTTGAGTTTATGAGCTAAACACCTATTTCTCCTTACTGCCCAGACATCATGAGAAAGACACACTCCTTGCATTACTTATTCCTGGCATGGGATCTGATTTTAATTCCTTGTTTTCTGTTAACAATTACAATGGATCTAATTTGGAACTTGCACTATCTGGCCTCCATAGCTTCAGGCCCTTATTCCCCAGTTAGTCTCACCATAGAAAACTGACAGATAGAGTTGGTGGCAAGTCACAGGGTGACTGATTTGTGTAAGTATTGCTACTGATGCTACGAAAAGCATTGACACAGTTTCAATCCTGATTTCTGCAACTGGTTTTCCTTCTATGTAGGAGTATCTGGGAGCAGCACCAGAAAGTGCATCCTGTGTGGTAACTTCTAACTTCTTGAGGAAGCTTGCAAGGCAATAACTTGGCAATTACTGCTTGTTAGTCTTTTTGCCCAGGAACACAAAAAAATCAGAGTAGAGTATAATTTCTTCTTGTTGCAACCTAATCCCTGTAGATCAGATGGTTCCCTCATTTCTTTTCTGCCATATCTCTACTTCTGTTCCTCCGTCTGTTTTTTCATTCATTTTTGTATTGACTCAATTAGAGAAGTTTTCTGAGGTTTCTTTTGCACCCGACTCTCAGTATTGTGCCTCATTTTATACAGCACAAGTGCTTGGAGTATTTGCAACTTCCACTTTGCTAAGTAACCCTTTCCCTTTGCCTTAAGATATCTCTTTTTCTATAAGACACTTTGCTTCTAGGTCTGCCTCAGATTATTTAATTCCTATCACCTGTATTCCACTGCTTGTTGCCTATGGAGCCTTGTGGAAAGGTCTGGGTATTACAGAAAAGCAAAAGTGTTCCATTTGATTTGTAAATGTATTACACAGTAAGGAAATGCAATCTGCATGTGAGGTCAAAGGTAGAGTTCATGAAATATTTGAAAGGACCTGAGACCAGGCAATTGATAATTTAAAATGAACTGAAACATAGCAGTCCCGCAACAGAGACAGAGCTAGAGGAGGAGAATAAAATGCACATGAATGCAAGCAGGCCAAAACAAGGGAGCAGCAAGGAAGGAAAAGCAGCAAAAATGTACAGAGCAAAAATATCTGTTTTCCCCCAGCAAGAGATACCCAAAAATCATAGAATCCTAGAATATCCTGAGTTGAAAGCGGCCTACAAAGACCATCAAGTCCAACTCCTGGCTCCACACAGGGCCATCTAAAAATTTGTTATGGTTTGACTCAGCAGATAGCTGAGTTCCACACAGTTATTCACTCACCCTCCCCCCTCCCCAAATGGGACGGGGGAGAGAAGTAGAGAGGTATGCAGTAAAATGCGTGGGTTGAGATAAATGCTATTTACTAAAATAGTAAAGAGAACAAAAGAAATAGCAGTACATATATATATATATATACACAAAGAGGATACGCAGAGCAAGGGCTCACAGCCACTGGTGACCCTTCCTCC
>WBMW01003612.1:632264-739625 GCA_013396635.1 Penelope pileata
AAATTCGGTCCTTCTCCTGCTTGTAAGCACCCCTCAAGCACTGGAAAGCTGCAATGAGGTCTCCCTGGATCCTTCTCTTCTTCAGGCTGAACAAGCCCAGCTCCCTCAACCTTTCCTCATAGGAAAGGTGCTCCAGCCCTCTGATCATCTTCACGGCCTTCCTCTGGACTCGCTCTAAAAGCTCCACATCTTTCTTGTGCTGGGGGCCCCAGGTTTCGATGCAGTACCCCAGGTGGGGCCTTACAAGGGCAGAGTAGATTTGCAAAGGTGAAAATGTAAAAAATAAAGACAGAGATATTTGAAAGGAGGTAATGAAAATATAAGGATTACATATTCCTCTCTTTACCAAGAAACTGGGAAATAACAAACAGCAGTACACCTGAAGAANTTCGATGCAGTACCCCAGGTGGGGCCTTACAAGGGCAGAGTAGATTTGCAAAGGTGAAAATGTAAAAAATAAAGACAGAGATATTTGAAAGGAGGTAATGAAAATATAAGGATTACATATTCCTCTCTTTACCAAGAAACTGGGAAATAACAAACAGCAGTACACCTGAAGAAATCAAGGAGAATCAGGTATCCATTAGATACTGCCTCTTGAAAGATTCCTTGAATATTTTAACATGAGCTATAAGACAATGAAGAAGAAACCATGCAAAGTGAAAAGTTACTTTTATTGTATATTTTTGTACTAAAGAATGATGACATGATCAGTAGCCCTATAACAGGATAATTGAGAGACAGACTGTAAAATATAAGAAAACAGACCTGGAAAGATATTACAGACCATCTAGCCCTTGTTGTGCCTGAGTGAAGGATTAGCTCTTCTGAAATCATTCTTGGCAGGTGTTTGTCTAATGTATTATTTAAAATTTCAGTGACAGAGATTCCTATCTCTGTAAACAGCATAGTTTGGAAATTATTGTCCTTAAAAGTATTTCTCCTTTTCTAACTTAAATGTCTTTTACTAAATTTTAAGAAAATTACTTTTTGTCCTGCCCACAGTAGATACGAAGAACATTTTCAGCCTTTCCTTTCTGCAACAAACTCGCCACAGCTGAAGAGTACAGGGCTGTGTTCTCGAGAGAAAATATTGCTATTTCTTTCAGTCTTGCACCAGACACATATTTTCTAGGATCCTGGTTTTCTCTGTGTACTCCCACCCAGTCCACAACTAGATTTTCCCTTCATAGTCCACATCAGTCTTGAAATGTTGCACTCCACACTGGGATCGGGACTTCAGCTGGAACATTTCTAGTACCGAATGGAATAGGAGGAGATCTGCCACTTCTGTGCATCTCAGAAATGATGGAAGTCTTCAAAAATGTTATTTTTTTTTTCACTTTGTGGTCTACTAATGTCTCTGGACACTCTTAATACTTCTACCTAAGCAGTCAGACTAAAGCACTTTACAGGATAGCTATTGAGTCTAACTTTCCCGTGTATGACCTGGAGCATGATATTCAGTCTTCATCCACCTGGATGATGTCTCCTAAGGCCATCCTTCGAGTAGACTGTCTCCTTACAAAAGAAGCTTCATCTGTTTCCCCTTGCTGTGCTCCTCTTTCCTTCTGCTTCTTGGCCACATTCTCAATGAGCTTGCTTGCATCACTGAGGGTTTTTTGGGCTCGTTGACCTGCGGATTTCTTCTTCCCTTCTTCCACACTTGTATCTGTAACCTTTAAGGGCTTGGCCTTCCCCTGGTCCTCCTGCTGCTCTTTCATGTGCCTTACTTTGAATCGGCGTCGAGAATTGTTCTGGTAAGGATCAGGGATGCTGTCAGGGCTGGTAGACTCTTCATGTATGTCCACCTGGAGAGTGGGAATTAATGGTTTGTGAAGTGTCCTGGGAGACTCTTCAACACCTTGTTGTTTAGTCAGTTTTGGGCCTGTCTCTGGAGGCAAAATAACTTGAATTTCTCCCAGGGGCTTGCTGCTTTTAGGGGGAAGGGGATCATCTTTATTCTCCGTAGCAGCCTTCTCACTCAGCTTTATCTTATGAAGGTTTTCCAGCTCTCCCTGGACCAGATTCTTCACTCTTTTAACATGGGGTTCATTGTTGATGGAGCTGATAGCTGTCAGCTTCTGAGCAGCCATTTGGGCTTCTCTCTGGATGCTCATAATCTTTTGGAGCTGGGCTTCTTTCACTTCCACAGGGATCTCCAGAGGAGCCAACTTCACTGGTCGCTTCAGGGTAACATTCTCTGTGTTATATGACTCATTTGCACGATGCAGGCTGGGAGACAGAGACCCATCTTTTTTTACCTTTTCGGGCCACAGTTTTTTCTCTCCCTGGGCTATCTTCTTCTCTGACATCCTGGGAGAAGGAGGATGGAAACTAGAGTTTCTGTGTTCACTTCCTGTCTTCTCTTTCGGCAGGATAAGGGTAGGATTCTTGTTGGGCTGCAGGTTCACAATGGTAACTTCACTGACACTGCAGTTATACCTGGGCATCAGCTTTTCCTCAGCCATTGGAACGCCCTTAAAGAAAGCAAACAGATACAGTATTCAATATCACATTAATGTTCTGTTAGTTTTTTATATAAAATTTGAGAGTTTGACAAGAGTGCAGTCTTGGTGTCCCTTAAAGTGTACTCATGGGGGGCACCAGGAGATAAGCTTTATTCCTGTTCCTGCCCAGATGAGTAAGTCCTCCTCCCTAAGGTCCATTTCCACGCCTTCTCTCTGTGTCTTGAACAGACTATATGTTTTATGGACAGTCATGAGCAATACTCTTGATTTTTACTGGGACCTCTAGACCCACTTATCACAAAGACATCTTACTAAATGATAGCATTAACTTGTTTTCCCTCTGATGAACAGAGGAGTACATAAGTTATTTTACTTCACATCTCCTCTCATTTAATCAAATTGATTTCTGCATTGGTAATTTCCGTTCACTGATATTGGTGGGATTTTTTTTTAAAGTACCCGGGCTTAGTACCATTGTAAATAAAATAATATGTCTCTTGTCCTTCCCATGTCTTGCTGTGTTCCGAGGAAGTAGTTAAGGCTGCCTACAGCTCTGTAAAAGCAAAGTGAAATACAACAAACATAAACAAAACCTTGTCTTAAAATTCAGGCACATAAAGCAATGAGACAGAATGAAAGCTCCAATGCGCATTGAAGTATGGGAATGGAAAGGAAGAAATGGTAAACAATATAGTACCTCCAAATGATCATTTTTTAAAAGACCTTGGTTGAAAAACCTTTTAACTGCCTTTAAAAAGTGAATGCTCAACTAAAACCCAACCAGCTGTTCAAGCCTACACGATGACCCGCCTAGACAATGCCTCATTCCAGCTATGATCATTCTTTGTTTTTAAGATATTTTCCTGGTTGTCTGAGAAAGAGTTAATTTGCTTCATAGTAGCTGGCATGGTGTTGTGTTGTGGATTTAGGTTGAGAATAATGTTGGTAACGCATTGGTACTTCTGTTGCTGCTGAGCTGTTCTTCCACAAAGCCAAGGACTTTCCTGCTTCTCCTACCGCTCTGCCACTGAGGGGGCTGGAGGTGCACAAGGAGCTGGGAGGGGACAGAACCAGGATGGATGATCCAAACTGTCCAAAGGGATATCCTGTACCATATGACATCATGCTGGGTAATAAATGGAGGGTTGGCCTGGAGGCTTCCACTGTTTGGGGACTGCTTGGGCATCAGTCAGCAGGCTGTGAGCAATTGTATTGTGAATTACTTCTTTTGCATATTCTTTCATTATTATTATTTTCCATTCCTTTTCTGTCCTGTTAAATTGTCTTTATCTCAGCCTACTAGTTTTACCTTTTTTCACATTCTCTCACCCTTCCACTGGCCGAGGGAGTGAGAACATGGCTGTGTCGTGCTGAGCTCCCTGCCAAGTTAAACCACAACATATAGTTCCAGATGAGGAAAAATTAGCCATGCCAAGAAAGCTTGCAGAAATTTAACACATCACCTAAATCCTATTGGAGTCCTAATATTAGTACACTTAAAACCTGTCCAAGGCTAATGTGCAAGATAAACTGCATCCTCTGTTACAGTGCACACATTACTCAATACCTTCTCAAAATGACCATCTGCTATGCGTATACTCCTACTTAAATTTTAATCAAGTAATTGGCCCAATCTTGTGTAGGTAATTGCTCTGTGCCCAAAATTCCCTTTGCAGTCAGTGAGAGACCCATACAAAGATTGACTGCTTCAAGCTCTAAGGATCAAAGTATTATGATAGTGGTATTATCAAAGGGACCACCAGCCTTTATTTAGTAACCACAATCTTCATGTATTTGAAGGACTTTCCTCCCCACCCTCATCTTGCTGATCCTTCTGATATAAACTGCACTGTAATGGAAAGGCAGAGACAGAAGGGCCCAGAAAATGTCCAATTAGCATGGAGAGGCCTCAGTTATCTGAAACTTGGTGTCCCCCCCACAAACACGAATCTGATGATCCTCTGCTTAAGCTTGCTATCTTAGTGCCCAGACTGGATGGTCCTCAGAGAGAGGTACTTCTGCTATTTTTACTTTGGGATTTCAGGAGTCTGCTCACTGCATGGCAATAAACACCTGATTTATAGGCAGAAAATGAAATTTGCAATAAGTGTCTTACAGAAATCTGATGCTGTCTTGAAATCTTGCTCACCAGCTTGACTACTAGGTCAAGAGAAGAGATGGAGCTTACCAGTCTTGGTCCTCAACCTCTATCTTTCTACAGCTGATGAAAATAGATGGATTTAGAATAGCCTCAGGGGCCCTGAGGCTTTCTGTTTGTAGGTACATGGCAGAAATGGGAAACAGAAAAATGGGCTAAGCGTGTTGCACATGAGATGCACGTAGGTACCCTGACAACCAGCTGGACTTTAGCTTGAAAGTCAATCCATCAGCAGGAGAAAGCAGCAGCTTGTTGTGGTGTCACAAAGCTCATCAGAGCCTGAGATCTAAACCAATGCTTTATGAAAATCTCTTCCCTGTTGACTCCAAAATGCTTCTCCACTTCAGTTCCATTGTGAGCACAAACAAAAGGAGGCAATTGTGGGGTTATACTGTACATCATTACAGGTACATCGTGGTTGAAGAGTATCCTTTAAAAATCCCTGTTTCTTTAGTCACACTTTTGAAGTTTCCTCGCCTTGCTCAATGAAACCAGATTTATAGTACATTACATTAAAATAAACAAACAAACAAACAAACAAAAACCCCCTAAATCCCAAGCTCTTCCTACACAAGGAAAAGCTTTAATCTCATTGCTACAGGATAATCTACAGTGATAAGCAGATGTTACACAACTCAGATACTTTTCCTTCCCATCATCACGTGTATCAGCTGATGGCTGCAGTTCAAAGGGGAGGACAAAAATACCTAAGGAAGGAAGTTCACAGATCAAATCCTTCAGCTTATCTAGCTGAAAGCTTGTCCCCAGAGTGCAGATTTCTGAGTTCAATTCCAAAATAAACACCAGGCCTTCAGCGTGCCTTAATTCTCCATGTGATGCCTGGAGCTCTGCTATTGAAAAGCCCTCTGGCACGTGGAGATCCATTACACATGCTGTCATTCAACAGGAGCAAGAAATGATTCAATTTAAACATCTAGGAATGAATGTCTGTGCTTCCACTGCAGATTCTGCATATACAGTGAATGGCTCAGGTCATTATGAATGGAACACATAACAGGCAGAGTTGGAACCCATATAACTCCCAGAAAAGCCCTAAGTATCCAGCCTCTCTGTACTCCAGCTGCTTTTGTTAGTTAGCATAAGAATCACACCTGCAATATAGGGAACATGCACTGGTACATCATTATTTACTGCTCTGGAAAAAGTGAGTGAGACGATGTCTGTGAGACTGTGTTCTGGGAGATCAAATGACCCACCAGTTTGGTGATACTAAAGCAGAACACTATCTGTAATCAGCAGTGCTGAAGACAGTGCTAATGTCACACCTAGATGCTTTTGACTCCAATTTAAGCAAGTATCAAGGTGAAGTGAGTGGGAGAACTTGACACAAGCCCCTGTTGAGTCTCCTCAATGTAGGAACCAGGGATCCGGTATGTTGTTTTGTCACAGTTCGCCTTCCATTGGACTCCCTAGTATCTTAACACAATGACAGCAAGAAGAGTTTCAAAACAGAGCAAAAGAAAGGCAGTTGAGTAGTCTTAAGTTCATCTCAGTGCCAGGAGACCCACCTCAAAACCCTATTCCACAAGTTTCTTGTGGAGCGACAAGGAAAACGTTTCCTCCCTCTGAGTCTGTTTTCCACCTGTAAACTTGATCTGATTCCCTTTCCTAATTCACAGAAGCATTACAGATGTAAAATAAGTAACTCAGAAGCACTTAAAATGATGTTATGTTAGTTCCCAGAATAGGTTCAGTTCCAAAGAACTTAATTTTCAGAAAATAAGTGCTCTACAGAAGCTGGCACCTGTTGAATAGTCAAAAAACAGAAGCATGCAGATTCTGTAATGACTTGAAAACTAAAATTGGTAAAGCCGAGTGTGTATGAAATATTTTTCCCTCTGTAGCTTCGCAAATTTCTTTGGAAACAATATTGGGAGATGCATTTTACAGGCCCTTAACAGAAAATATATTCTGTAAAGGACTTGTTTTTATGTTATGGATTTTATTGTGAAGGTGAGAAAGTGTTGTACATGACTTAGTATTTGTTGTCATTAATTTTATGGCTTCATAAAAACAAATTTAATAACTTTTCAAAAAGTGATGGAGATCTTCAGAGGAATTAAATCATTTCATATAATTTGGCAGTCCATCTCCTTGTGTTATCACTACTTTTGAGATCCTTCCTGAATACATGAAGATTCCAGTTTGTGTTTTAGGAAGCCTAGAGCAGAATTGCCCTTGCAGACACACACAATTTGCAAATCGTGAACTCTCCAAGACTTCCCATAGCATAGCCTAGCTTTACTGAAGAAGGTAACTCTTTGGAAGCTTCCTGTAGGGATCTGCAATATTGCAGAAAAGAAGGAGAGCCACAGAACTTCAGTCCTGGACTTCTTATTGGTACTCTGTGACAACAGAAATATCATTTGCACTAACTTGTCCAGCTTCCATGTCTAAATAGGGATACAGTTCCTTATTTAGACCAAGACAAAGATTTATGAAAAAGAGCAACTAATATTAGATTTCTAAATACAGATTTAAGATAAAAATAAATGACCCGTTTTTCAGCAGTAGTACTGGCTCCATACTTCTTAAATTCAGCCAACCTATTTAAGGATCTAAATTGTTATTTAAGATGCTAGCTTCAGCTTCACAAATCTCAGCCTCATCTGTCAAAATGAGGAAATTGATTTCCCAAAGTCCTGAGCACCTGCAGATGCCAGAGCCTTCAACAGGACTCTGAGACACAAAGGTCTGCACGTGTAGTTGGACCCATGCTGCAGAGCCCAGTTCCCCAGGGCTGTGGGCTGCACTGTGCACGTGTGTGCATATGGCATAAATCTTCTCACTGCTGCCACTGGAGTGAAGCAAATCACTGCAATATCACAGAATCACAGAATCGTAGGGGTTGGAAAGGACCTCTGGAGATCATCCAGTCCAGGATGCACCCCAGGATATCATCGGCCTTGTGTGTGCCACAAGGACACGCTGCTGGATCATGGCCAATCTGTTGTCCATCCAGCAGCTCCTGCCTGCCTTACACATCCACAAAGACAGCAACATGAGCAGAACTTGCAGAGACAAAGAGAATGAGCTCTTTCCTCCCCAGTTTTTCTTAATTTAGAGCTTGGCACTATAAAAAACGGAGAGATAGAGCTACCTGCTACACTGGAAGCTCCTATCTGGGAATTAATTTGGTACCCTGCACTATCCTACTGATAAGAGGCCAGCACCTTGGAGGCAGTGAAAGCAGCTCTGCAATCATTCAATCTGCCTGTTCTCTGGATGCCACTCATCCATTGCACTCAGAAATACTTTGGGAGACAGGCACCTTTTCCTCAACTCTCTCTCGTAATGTTTCATTCAGAATAGAAGAAAGAGCATCCCTGTCTTCTGAAAAGGAGGTGTCAGCAGTGCCAATATCTTTTTTTTAAACACAAAGGATTAGTACATTCAGTTCTTATAAGAGAGACCCACAAGTCCCCATATCCCATCTCTTCACATCTATTTCTGCCAGAATTATTCCTTTTTGCTTTCTTAGACCTATTAAGCTGAAAGTGAAAAATTGGTATGACTATACAAGCTGGCACTAAGGGTCTTTGTCTTGGAGGTGTCTCTTGACAAGGACAATTTAATATAAAGAGACTTCATACCAAAATCCTCCTGCTGGATAGCTTCCTTATCCATTGCTACTGTACATTAGCACCTCTACAGCTTAAACAGAAGGGTCTGGGATTGCTTCCAGCCCATGCTGACCTCACATTGCAGATAAGGCATGCTTCCAGTGAGAATTTTTGGTTGAGTCTCACCAGACCAGAGGATTCCTTGTAGTAGGAAAAGCTTTAGGTAGGCTTTTGTGTGCTATTGTGTCTAGGGCTCCCTCAACAGGAATGGAGGATGACCAGGTTGCACCATCTGAAAATAGGTACCTCAGACATTACTTTGGATAGTGGGATGACATCTGTCCGCAGATCCTGTCTCACTTTAGTGACTTTGTGGTTCCAGTAACCACAAAGGTAGAGGAGAGAAATACTGACTAGGGAGCTAGCAGCAGAGACTGCGAAGCATAACTCATCTCTTTAATGCATGGGATGTGCCCTGAATATTTTTTCTACCCTTTGGGATGATTTTCTTACCTACATTCTCTATCTATTACTTACTTAGTACTGTCACTCCACAAATACATTCTTCAAATGTTCCTATTAAGCTGTAGGCAGCATATAGTGTTCTACCAGTGACAATGTTAAAGCAGAATTACCTGCTAGTCCTGTTAATCCACTGATGCTTTGACAGCAGGCGTATTACAAATAGAACTTCTTTGTACAAAATGATTAAACATGACCCGAAAGTCCACAGCTTTCCAATTCCCTGAAAACTTACCATTTCCTTCTTGAATGCTGTAGCATTTAAGGCCAGAAGAGTCAAAGACAGCCCATCCTCTGATCCATTAATGACATGGATGTTGAAAGATTTTGATGTCACTTCTTTTATCCTCAAGCCTATTATCTGACTCTTCTCCTGTTCCCTCTTCAAGCAGAGGTTGCTTTATAGAGCAGTGCAGTGGGCAGGCAGAGGATGTGGAACTGTCACTACTTTTTCTACAGAGTTGCTCCACAGCAATAGAGAAGTCACTGAATGTCTCTGTGCCTTGCAATCAAGGGATGCCCTTTAGACATTTTGCAAGAATTGAGAGTTTGTTAAATCTACTGAGTTGCTCAAGAAAATCATTGTAACCTCTTCCAACTTAAATTTACCTCTGCCTTCAGCAGGACTCTTTTTGCTTCATTCCATACTACCCGGCACTCCAGAAGCCATGCAGTGTTATTCAGCTACTGTGCTCTGCTCTGGGAAGGGAAGCATCTCAATGACACGCAGATCCCTGCACCATTTGGAGACCTCTGTAGGACCTTCCAGATGGTAGGCAGAATACATTAATCTAAGTCATGAAAATTTAATTCATACGAAGGTAATAAATCGTTTATGTATCAAATAGGCAGGACTAATACATTAGCATGCAAGACTGAATCACACCAGGATACAGGCACACACAGCTCACAGTGAACTCTGTTTTTTGGCTGCTATAACAAGAAGCAATTGAACAGAATTATGAAGTGCAGATATGTTATTTGCATAGAATATGCCAACATACCAGCTACTGCATTGCTAAAACAACCCGCCCTTCTCTGTAGTAAATCTAGTTCAATCATAAGAAACCAGTCATGATTTAAGAGAGAAAAAAACACACCATGTAACAGCATGGGCTTGCTGCTACATTTGCATTGACGTCAGAGCAAACAAGATTAAATGAAAGCAAGCACAGCTACAGAAATGTGACCTTAAACACAGTCCCAGCGTTGCAGATATTGCCAAAATCTAAGCTATAACTCCACCTGGTTTGCTGACGTAGCCCC
Source organism: Penelope pileata (assembly GCA_013396635.1). Lineage (NCBI taxonomy): Eukaryota > Metazoa > Chordata > Aves > Galliformes > Cracidae > Penelope > Penelope pileata. Next base: position 642,266 of record WBMW01003612.1, read on the forward strand.
AGAGACAACATCTTCAAGAAGCAGCTGAAGATCCCTGCGGCAGCTGACACGGGGAACTTCACTCACTTTTGAGGAAAGGGCACATTGCCATGGAAGGCAATCAGGATGTGGCAGAAAGGATTGGAGTCCTGTTGGTCTGACCCTGCACAGGGAATCATTGAGGCTGACAGAATTTGCAGTTATTTACTGCTATTAGCTCTGCTGGATCTGCTTTGGCCTCCACCTAGCCCAGGGTTACAGAAAAGACAAAAAAAAAGGCCTGATCATTTTCCCAGTTACTCGCTTTCCTTAACTTTGCTCAGTGACACCCTGACGCTTTTGAGATCCAGTCTTGGAAAGCTCAAGCCACGTAGATAACCAGGCCACTGGGAACAAAGATTAATGGCACTTTCAAAAAGCTAAGAACAACTGCTGCAAAAAATCTGTTACTGCGGGAGCAAAGCACATTCAAATCTGCCCATTCATGTCTACCCATTAAAATACAGCGTGATTACAGGGTGACATTGCCAAAATCTGCACCAGTATTCACTGAACAAAAAATGAAGAGAAATAACCACAACCAAGAAAAAAAGAAGTCTCTGGCAAAAGATCATCCCTCAAAAAAACCTAAGCAGACCAAAGAGACCCCAGACTTCCCAGAAACTGTGACTTAAAGTGATTGAATACATTTCCCTTGACTTGAAGGATGGATTTAGCTGCCAGGCATCACTTAAACCTCTCAAAACCAGGCTGAATTGGGGTGAAAATGATGTAATGACTTCACAGGGTCTCAACATAGGAAGTTATTTCTCTTTACATATATTGTAAAACAGATTAAAACTTGGATCGAGGGCACATTTGTAAATGTCCATCCATTCAAGTGGAATCAATCAGAACAGCAATTTCAGACTAACTCTCCTGTGTGGAGAAGATAATCCAAACACAAAGATACCTCTTCATTCATGTCTCTGCATATAGGAGTTGTTCTGGAATGGTTAAAGCGTACTGGGAGAGCTATGGCAGACAAGTTACACTGCAATACCTTCACTAATCAATTTGTCTCAGCTAAAGAAATCTTGAGATAGTTTCATCATGAATCGCTGAGAATTAAATTCTTATCTGAGTGGCACACTTGGGATTCCAAGCAGATGCGGCTGTTTCACTTACAGTACCAGGCTTTGTGCTATGAGATGCTAAAATCGCTTTCAGAATTTTTGTGGCATACAGAGCTCATGGGGGCTTCATGTACTTCTGGTCTGGTTTCAGGCTCAGCACTCAGCCAATATTTCTGGGAAGGGCAAGAGCATTTAAGAGCCTTCGGGTCCAAGTTTCAGGATCCTGTATCAGTTTCTGAACCCAGCGTGGAGAAAGGTGGTTTTTTTACCCGTGCAGCCATTTTGGTGCAAATATCTCTGAGGAGATATATTGCTTTGTTGGTAGTGGGTTCAAAAAACAATGAAACATATCTAATAAAGCTGTACCAAGCAATTTTGTCCAATCCTCAGGAGCTCAGAGAGATAAGCACTATTATGTTACTGAGCTTATTACTGAAAGGTCATTGAAGGCTTGATGGATCCTCCACTGCATTTCTTCTGTCCTCTCTTTGACATATAGGACACAAACGCCACAATACACCCCATTTTAAAAACTTGGTCTAACTATCTTTCTGAAGCAGAACTTGCTTTTCCTGCCCACATGTGTCACTGGTCATGTCATGTAGACATTTAATGTAGTTTGTACCACCGAATGTCCTTGCAGGAGCAAGTTTTAATTCTTCTGAACTATGAGGTATGAGATCTTAGCACTTTTGGGCTGACCCATTCTTTTTAGTATGTTCTAGTCCATCAGTCAAGAGTCACTTTTTTGTTTCAACACGTAGCACTTTTGCTTTAGTCTGACTCTGTGCTCATCGTTTGGATGAGAGACAAGACTTTAAGAACAAAAGCCCGTTGCAGCTATAGCTCTGGTTCCATCCTCTGTCTCTTGGCTTATAAGGAAATGTGTACAGTCACAGGGAGAGGGGACACCTATTCTATCAAGTCTGGGAGCATCAGAATTTTTTATAGTTTAGTGCCATTCCAATGGTTATGCCAATGAAGGTTACATCCTTACTTGCCAATGCACCCTCTAGTCCAAGTGTAGGAGGGAGTGCCATTCATTTCATTGTGGACTTCCTTCATTTGCTTTTGCCTGCCAGCTTCCTGGGAATTCTGAGGCCTTTACTCTTACCTTCCCCCCCCCNGTATTGCTTTGCACTCAGGAATTAGGAAGAAAAAGAGTTAAACACACCTCACTGTGCACGATTTTACAAATCATGTGTAGTCTTCACCCAATCTGGTATATGGCTGAAGAATAATGAAGGCAGTCTCTTGATGAATACCCCAATAAACACCATTTAAAACTTCCAAGACATTTCTCTATGAGGATCTTCAGATCTGTAAACTTACCTTCTAGTGGGAATCTAGATCAAGCTTTTCAAATGCTTCTACCTATCAGCAGTATTTACTATTTCCACACCCGGAGGGAAAAGTTGCAAAAGCTGGATTTCCCCAAATTGCTGACTATTAGTGCTGCATGTTCCTTGATCTGACAAACATACTTTTATTTCCAGCAATTCTGCAAAGCATATTTCTTACTCATCTTCATTTTACTGAGTGATCCAGCTCAAGCAGGCACAATAACTTGTCTTCTTCATCCTCTCTTTTTTTGTAAATCCACCATTATTTCTACCTGTTCTGTTCATCATGTATTTGCAGCCTCCCACCCAGCTTCCAGCTTCTGGAAAATCAGTGAATTTTCCTCACTAAGCAGAATTATACACTTGGTATCATTAGAATTGGGCTCTGGGCTCTGTCAAAAGCATCTCTGCCTATACCAACAATTTTATGTTCAGCATAAAGAAGCCCTATCACTGATTCACTCTCCCAAAGACCCCAGGCCACCCAGATGCTTGCTTTTAGCACGCTGTAACTATCTGTCAGTGTCCTCAGAACTGCTGCTCTCCTTGCTCTGTCTCACCAGAGCTTCCTGGTCCTTGCAATTCTCTCATGAAGGAGGCAATTTCACTCCCCACACCTGATTTGCAAACATTTTTTTTTTCCTCTGGTAAAGAGTGCAGTTGGCTGCCTTAGCCATCAGATCAATGTGTGTTGAGACCTCCAGCTCTCTGTCCACGTTACTTGTTCCAATTTGCCAGCCTACTGCCTTATCTTGTCAGAGTGCTTTGAAAGGCAAATCCTATCAGAGCATAATAGGAAGGGAAGTTAAAGCTATTAGTACATAGCACTTTCTTAACAGGTCAGGGGACAGAAGGGGAGCTCTCTAATCAGCTTCAGCTTCATTTTCTTTCTTTTCTCATCATCTGGAATAATAACTAAACATCAGCTCCTGCAGAGAGTTTTAGGTGTTATTAACGTATTCAAAAAGTAATCCAGAAAGGTAGCTAAATGTGCAGTGTGAACAGGCGTTGCAGGGCCTTGGCTGTGAAGGAGCAGAGGCTGCTGGTTCCCAGTCTCTGGGAGCATCTTTAGGGGAAGGGCTCCACATTAAACAGGTTTTTGTCCTGACTGCCCATCATGCAATTTTGTTTCCAACAGAAAAAAAAAAACAGAGGCATGGAGAAACCTTGTGTGAGGCAGGAAGACACATCATATCCACAAAAAAGTCTCCCTGAAACAAGTTTTTATTAGGTCAGGTATCAACAAGAAGAGTCCTAGTTCTGTTCTCAGCCTCCTCCATGGCCTTGCTCAATATTCCCAGCTGGGTTCCTCACCTGAGAAACTGAATTCCAAAGTGAGAGGGAGAGTGTTTTCCATTATTATTGTCATCAATTACCTTGGTAATCTGCCTCCTTAAAGGGTCTACTTCAGGTCTCAACTATTACTCATTTTCCATCCTGCTCAAGCCACCATACTGTCTGCATGCATTATTTGGCAGCAGGATGGTATGTGTGTTGTTTTCTTGGATAGGACAATCGGTAGCACGTTTGTCTTTCTACCCTCAACAAAGCCCCTGCTCAGGGTTGTTTCTAAGCATCTCCATCTTCACTCAGAAAAGGTGAAGGAATTAGAGAGGATAAGAAAAGGTTATTAGCATCACTTGAGATGATCTTTAGTCATTTCAGAGCAATGATTGCATCTCGTGTAATGGAGGTGCATATAAAATGTATACTGAACATGCAGGGCCTTTATTTCCTCTTGTTCTCTCAGACCGAAATTGGGCTTAAGCCACACCTACATGTGTTAAATAATGGCAAATTGAGTCCTCTTGGTGCTCTGCAAGCCATTTGGTCAAGCCTCCCATTGCAGTTTCCAGAAAAATGGAGGGAATCAACAGAAATCTCAGCTCAGCCTCCAAGTGCTCCGTCCCAGGAGTAAAGCAAAACCAATCATTTAGAGTGGTTCCCATACTGAAAGGGCACTAAATAAACATCTTCGTGGCCTGAAGGCTAACATCATATCATCCTGTCATAAAACGAATGTACTGATTGGAAAGTGTGTGTTGTTCTTGTTTAATGTTCTCTTGCTTCTTTCAGAGACTTGTGATGAAATATTCCCAAAGCACTGCTGACATTTCTATGCTATGACAGCAGCAGCACAGTCAGTCTCACAGTGTGATTGAGGCACAGTCAGTCAGCTCTGGACTCATCCAAGAAGTCACACAATTCCACACACCTGCAAAGCCACTGAGCAGCCCATGCTGCCAATATGCATAGTGTGTCTCACAGCATGGTCCTGAAGATTGCTTCATCCTAATGAGCTATAAAAGGTTTGCATTGTTCTGGCAGAGAACATGCCCTGTGCTCTGTGCCACACACAGTTTCACTCTCAGCATTGTACCTCTTGCCTCTCAGTTTTTTGTGTGCGTTTCCAGGATTTTATAGCACCAGTGTGTTAGGAAAGCAGCATGACTAGCATCTCCAAAAGCAGAACAGAAATGCCAGCCTTCTCCCCATTTAGCCAATAGGTACCTGAGGAGCTTTCTTCATATGAAAAAATTCCCACTAAGAACTAAGCTTACAAATTCCCTGGGCCTCATATCCTCCCTTTGAGCTTTTCCCCATTTAGATGCCTTTTCATATTATAGGAATAAGACCAGCAGTCTCATCTGCTTCCCATTAATTGCCTTGTTCAATCCTTGGATCTTGGAGATCTCCTTAAGGAAATTAGGCAAATCAGGCTTAAAGTTCTCCTGGAACTTTTCCCCAGTAGTGAAAAGCTGATGGTGGTTGTTATTAGTATCTTGGCTTTAGAGCTCCTTATGTGACTGGATAAGCTAGTCTATTTTAGTAGGAGCGATTTTCTAATCTGTCAGAAGACACTGGAGATTTCAACAGAGAAGGCAAATTCTTCATGAAAAGCTATAAGCATGCTTTACTTATAGACAGAATCCCAAGAAATGTAGTAAGAAAGGATGTGGGAAAGTTTTACTGCTATCATTTAAATAACACACAGAACTTTGTAGAGGTCTCCAGTTTTGCACCTATCCAAGAAGACTGAAGAGGAGGAGTGGACATTGTTGGAGATGCAACAAAGCTGGGGGGTATTGCTTCATTTTCATTCACATCTACAGGCCTTTTCCTCTAAAGTTAACAATAAGAGGTGCTTCAGAGAAAGGTGCCAAAGACTGAATGGGAATGTTGCATAATGGGATAGGGTCCGTGCAGGTGAAGGTATTTGTAGAGCCTAGACATTCAGTTTCAAGCTGTGTGAAATTGTCCGCCTGTTCATAATGGCTGGAAGAACTGAGATTGCGGGCTTATCTAGCATCTTTTGCCAGCATAAGTTTCAATTTTTACATGCTCCAAAGATCACTGATTCCTGTTCACAGCCCCAGTTAAACATCTTGAAATATATCTCTTCTAGAAATTGCCTTTTTCAGCCATACTTTTAAATAGATGCTTCCACAAGGGGGGATTTTGAGCTGGCTTTTGCTGTACAGTTCATTGTTTCTAATCTCTATTGTCATTACTATGGCAATCAAGTGCCTGTGCAAAACCCCAGATAGAAAATGTCTTTTTTTATTCCATTAGCTCCCAAGTTCAGGAGTTCTTATTAATAGTCTCATTCCACTGGTGCTTTGCATCTATTCCTCTGTTTAGCGTTAGCTCCTGGTGTGTTCTCAGCTTCCTCAGAGTAACATTTTCAAAGGTAAAAATTTCTATCCATCTCCCCAAGCAAGACCACTGTACAATCAATAAGAAGCCCGCAGCTCCCACACTTACCAGCCGGCCCGGCAGCTCTTGCTTGGCTCGCTGTTTTATCATTCCCAAGGAGCGACTCCTCCTGACGAGATGCAGCTACTCCGTGGTGTTTGAGCTGCTCCAGCAGTGTGTGTGGAGAGGAGATGTTCACTCAGGAGGACTGAAAGGCTTAGAAACCCTGCAGGGAGATAAGAAGTGGGAGATTAGTGTCAGCATTTCTGTGGTCATGTAGGGAGATGGGTCCTGAACAGATTCTATACGCCAAAAAAAAAAAAAAGCAACAAATCTAAATGTGCCGTCTTCTCACTTCATTACAGAGCAATATTCTTACTTATATGCTCGTCTTTAAATGAGTTATCTTTCTCTTACTATGCACCATTTTCCTTCCTCCATTCTTTCTTCATTTTCTCATATGCCATGCTTGCCCTTTACGTTGTCTTTGCTCTTTTCACTAGAGCATGTGGCCCCAAATTCTCAAATCACATCTGTCCTGAAATTAAGGTGCTGATTCCTAAATATTGCCCTCAAATCTGCATTTCAGCATCTAAGTGGAAATTATCTGATTGCTAGCAGGATCAGTGATGGTCTTTCTGGGTAAATTGAGTTTCTGAAAGCACTATCATTTGTATTACATCAAAATCCTAGTGTATGGTGGACTGCAAAAACCAAGGAAGGCTGGTAGCCTACAGTGAGGTATGTGAAGGAAGAAGTATTTCAAACCATATCAGGCCACTCAGATACATTGAATCTGTACATTCATTGCGCAGTGAAGAAGAAAGTAGAAGGCAGTACAACAAGTTTCAGTCACGTCAGAGATCTTAACAACAGTCCTAAGCCTGGTCCATTGAGAACAACCCTGGCTATGTTCCCGAAGGGAACAAGGAGAAATGGCTGAGAAAGACAAGAGATAGCCCAGCCTACCAGATCTGGGAGATGGTGACAATGCACATATGGGCTAAATCAGTTGAGTCAGCAGAGATTTAGCAAGAGTGGACTCTGTGACCAACAACTGAACAACAGAGGAGTTGGATACCTTGGAAGTGCAAACTGAAAGGTGAGGAGAACAGATTTACGCCACGTCTCTACTGTGACATCAAAGCTGCTACCTCTAGCCAAGGCGAGCTACCTCTTTGGACCTGGCTTCCTCCAATTGCATGCTAAGAACCATTTGTCCCTGCCAGCAGACCTTTTGGAAGAACACTGTGTAGCTGAGCATCTAAGTTTAGGTCTGTTCCTTCCAACAAGTTCTTAAACCAGAAGCTGCTTGATGTATTTTTTCACTGTTTATTTGGAGCTGCTTATCTGCCATGCAGTCTCATTTATGTTAAGGTTAGAAAAGACATCCTTTTCTTGCGTCTCATCACCTCCAATTTTTGTTTTTCAGAAATACATTCCCGTGATGAAGTCATCAGAATTACCTGACACTCTGGTCTGTGCAGTGTCAAGTCTTTTTCAAGAGAAAACTCTAATTACCACACTTTTACATTTATTCCACTGATTCTTGTCTGGAGAAGAAGCAGATGTTTCCCATTTGGCCAATGCCACCCTACACAACCACTGACAGATGCTTGGCAGCACCAGTGCTTATTTTCAGCCTCTCATCAGATATACTGATGAATGTCATGTTTGCAGCGGTGTTGTTTTTTTCTAAGCTGCTCCACTGTGGCAAGCAAAGCTATTCACAATTTTGGTTCTCGTGCTGCAGCCATAGAGTGGTTCCTGAGCCTATTTATTTTTCATTTCTGTCTTGAACAGCCAGAGGAGTGGGGCTTTTATCAGAACCAGCAGGAACAGATCAGTTCAGTTCCAGGCACCTCCTGGATGAAATAGGAGAACTTAGAAACACAATGAAATTTAATCAGGCTAAATCTTTACAAAGAAATGAAACATTCTTGAGAATGCTCTTGTATACTGGAGCCAGCGTATCTGTTTCACATTGTGTCTGTGATAATCAAGTGTACTAGTCTGCAAAAGAGGGTGACTCCATTCAAACTGCCTCCTTTCCATGGTCCCTGGGAATTCCTAAGTGCCAGTTTGTGCCCAGGAATTATTTGGGAGGATGCTGGTTGTCATGGACGGGGGTGCCAGGGAGCATTCCAGCACTTCAGCAGCACAGGCATCCCCGTGCCAGTGTCCAAAAATATTCTCTAACACTGTTGGATTGGCTAGAACAAGATGTACCCTCAGAGAGTTTGGGTATAGATGTTACTCTGTGAGCAGGGGTGAAAGTTACAGCAGCAATGAGTTTTGAAAGATAAGGATTAGAGCTCTGTGTTACTCAAAACTTGGTCTTCCCAGCCCAGATTTCTGGTCGCTGACAGATTGTACAGAGAGAGAATTCAGTTGTACAATAAAGGATGATTACTGGTGTTACTGGTGTCAGTGGGGACACCAGTGATCCTCTCCTGCTTTGAACAGTCCATGATCTCCACCAGCAGAGACTTTATTGTTTTTGTACTTCACAGATGGATAAATGAGTATCTCATGTTTTTCCACTATGCTATTCACTCTTGGAAGTGAGCCATCTGCCCTGTAAATATATTGAGAGCATATCTTCACCCCTGCTCTGTTATGTATGTTTCCATCTTTTCCCATCTATCATTGGGTAGCAGGCTTGTTGCAGCAATGTTCTGCCATAAGGATGGCACCTGGGGGAGCAGAAAGCAGCTCTGAGGAGCTGCAGATGAGCATCAGCTTTCAGCAGTAACCATGATAAACTGCATCCGAACGATGCAGAGATAGTACATGGAGCGTCAGTATTTCTCAAGTTATGTCTCTGAATAGGAGTTTGTGTATCTGCAAGTTCCCTCTCTGTATGGGAAAATCCAGAATAGTGATACTGTTGTGCTTGTTGCTCATTGTGTAAGACAAAATGGGAATGAAAAATTCACAGATGTACCAGTTCTCAAATTTTTACAAGCAGAAAATGCAGGGACTGGGATAGGACATGGAGGCAGCAGGATGGAAGAGATCTCTTTCAGTGACAGCACGAGGTTAATTGCAGCTGTGTGGGCAGCCCACCTGATGCTGCCTTACAGCTCCCTGGCTCTTGTGAACCATGTTTCTAACTCCTTTGGCTTTGCTCCTGTCTTGCCATCAAAGTATTTTGCTTTGATTTTTTTGTCTGATTGGCCCTTATGTCTCCTGTTAGTCCTATGAAACACACTCCTGAGCCAGTCCTACCTTTGCTGAGGTACCAGTACTCCTGAAGGGTCTCAAGGCTTTGCCTGCCCAAAAGGGCTGGAATGACTCCCCATCCTATAGGGCAGCTCTTAATTTTCCTAGAATCATAGAATCATTAAGGTTAGAAAAGACCTCTAATGTCATTTAGTCCAACCATCGAACCACCACCACCTTGCCAACTAAACCATGTACCTCAGTGCCACATCTACCCTTTCTGTGAACACCTCCAGGGACAGTGACTACCACCTCCCTGGACAGCCTGCTCCGGTGCCTGATCACTCTTTTTGAGAAGAAATTTTTCCTAATATCCAACCTGAACGTCCCCTAGTGCAACTTAAGGTCATCACGTTCCACACATCCTACACAGGAGAGATCCTTATAGATGGTGATGGGTAATGGGGTAATGTCTGGAAAGACTCAACACTCCCATTGTTTAAAAGAAAAAAAAAAAGGCCAACAAACCCAATAAAAACAGGAAATATGACTTTTCCAGAAAATAAAAATATAAACTCATCATTTGACTGTAAACGCAAAGATTTGAGCTAAGCGCAGCACTATAGTAATTGGTTGTTTAAATGAGAGTTACCTCTCTACTTCAGGACTTTCTATTTACTGTGTCAGGATCCTTTCCACAGATAATACGGTCCATAGGACAAGTCTTTCAACCCCTCTGAAAATAAGCTATTGATTTTTTTTTTCATTTAAAATTCTGTTCCTTTCTATCGCTGATGTGTTTTGCTGTTGTTTTTCTGAAGTCCACTGAGTTGCACTGGAATGAACAAAGAAATATGTCCCTGTAGTTTGCCAGGGAATTGCTGGGGCTAGGAGATTTCAATACTAAAAAGAAGGAATAAAAGAAATATCTAAGTATTAATCAGTTGTTCTGTGTAATGAAAGCAGATCATGGGGTGAAATAGCTTGTAAGTCAACATTATATTTAAAATCCTTCTAGATCAGAGCTTGGAATGGACTTTCTTGCTTAGGAGTCAAATAAAAATAATTGGTACGTGCCAACAGATCACCAAAGCCCCTAGGGAACCGCAGCTTGTGTATATGGACGTGAATCATTTTTAAAATATAAATGTAGAAAGACTTGAAAATTACTCAAAAACTGCCACCAACATCTTCAAAGCAGTGTAGGTTTTCTGAAGGATCTACCCAACCCCTCTCAGCTGTTTCAAAAACGTCAGCTGCAGACCACTTCCCCATGTACCATAAATCCATGCACTCTCTCTTGCACGCTTTTGCCTGCACACACACAGCAACAACAGTACAGTCATGTTTAAGCCTCTCCTGCTACGGCTCTGTCTTGCCTTTTCACCTGACTTCAAAAAGAAATTAGAAATTGCCTCAAGCATAAGTGGGTTTGACTCTCAAAAATTGTCTGTGAGAAGGAAGAAAGGTGTCTTCTGAGAGAAGTTAAAAAGGAAAAAAAGAGGATTTAGGTTTTTCTAAAGAAATAATATACAGAATTTTTTTCTTTAGTATAAATGAAGAATAAAGGAAAAGCAAACTATAAATGGCACTGAAGCCTGAAATACAATGGAAAGGGGAGTAATCAGCTTATGAGCTGCTTTCATACAATAAATAAAATCATGCACAATTTCCAGGGACACCTTCAGATCTCCCTGCCTTCGAACAACATCACTTCTGTAAGCAGAAACTCACCAGACAGACCTGTACTGTTTTCTGTTTTCCATATGCACCATTGTAGACATCAGGGACAAATACAATCAGAGTCCTATTCTTATGAAAATGAGAAATTATTTTAGCTGCATCCGTTGCATGCTAATGCCCAATGTGCTCAATTACAAACTAGTAACAGTCTGTATACAAGAAGGCTGGGTGACCTCTTACATCTAGAGGTGTAGGCCATGGTTATGTGACTGCTAGAAAACCACAGTCATAACAAAAGACAGTCGAAATCAGCTCAGCCTATGCAAGCTGAGCCAAATCCTTGGTGTAGACTGACTCAGTCTTGACTGTCAGGTGAAGGCAAATCTTGTGACCTTTAAGTAGTAACAGCAGAGATCACAGCTACTGGGCTACAAAGCTTTTCTGCTGTACACATGGCAAGACTTCAATCCAAATCCTTCTCAGCTGGCTCTAGAAGGAGGCACTTGGGATGTTGCCACAGGCAGCTCCCAACCAATCTGATAAAAGCTGACATTTCCCACCTCATGTATCATCTCAGCTGTTTTTCCAAACTTCTCCTGGGTTCACATCTCAGCTGACTGCTCCTTGGCTGTTCTTTTGCTGCTCGTGCCTGGTTCTTTGTTCTCCCAGCCATTGGATCAGCATGAGGTTTTTAAAATCTCCACACTTTCCAAGTGTCTGACTGTAGTCTTTAATCACTGCTAAAGACCTACTCTAGCACCCTGAACTAGTCATGAGGTTTTCAGTGCTCAAAAACTTTGCCAGAAATTTGTTCTACATTGTCATGCTTCCTACTACTTTTAGCACTAATTTCAGCTTCATCTATAATAAACCTGATCGCATTGTGATGCAATCCTGTGGTTTCTCCTACATTTTTGTGTACCACCAAGCAACAACTTTCTGTGTACTTCAAACCCAATAAAGCATCATAACCTTCTTAACTAACTTCTCCTCTTTGTTTCTGCCTTGCTACAGATGTGTGATCTTTATGTGAGTACAGACTACTATAAAGCAGACACTAATTTTTCAGCAGTTGATTTCAACTGTACTAAAAAAATTGGAACTGTTACACAGAAGAATAGCTCCCAAAGCCTTTGGACAAGAAACCTCTCACTGAACTGAAGGGCTAATTAAACATCACATACTTTGGCTCATTAAGTGCATATGAATTGAAGATGACCAAAAATCAACTTTGGTTTCCTCAGCCTATTTGTTTCTTGGTATTTGATTTCACAGATAACAGGGGTTTGATTTGGCTTTGATCAAATCAAAGGCAAAATAAATAAATAAATAAATAAATAAAAAGGCTATGAGAGTCTACACATGCCACAGAAAATAGCACACAAACAAACAAAATCAGGGTGGTGATTTTGAAGATGCTCTGGAACATAAAAAGGAAAAGTCTCAGAATCACAGAGTTGCTGACGTTGGATAAGACCTCTAGGGATCATCTCATCCAGCCTCACTGCTCCAAGCCAGGTCAGCTATGGCAGGTTGCTCAAGGCTGTGTCCACATCCCTGCACAGTCTGACTCACAGCACAGAGCCTCCAGACACTGGCCAGACTGATGTACAAATTGACCACAGAAATACTTCCATACAAGATGTCTTTACATGCTTTCCAGCAGTCGCAGTGTTCACATTTAGCTTAGCAATACATTCCTGTGTGGATATGTGCAGAGTGTGGAAAGAGAGTTGCCAGCCTTATTAAATCCCTGGATGCCTTCACTCACCCTGTGGTGTGGGGCATGAATTTACTATTTCCCTCTGTGTAAGGACCAATGGAGACCCTGACACAATGTCACTGTTTTTCCTCTGTTGTGACTTCTCTTAGTCTAATATTGCATTTTCATAACACAGCTTTCTGCTTGCCCTAGAGGAAGATTGCTGTCATTTGCAGTTGTAATGCCTGCAGGATTCTCTGAAGCCTGATACAGCTTACATGATATGCTCAGGAGATGGACTTATCTCCCTAGACTGTAAACCTTCTACAGCACTACTTACAACTGATATAGTGATGTCTTATTTTAGGTTTGACAGCTTCTTCTTCAGTAGCCTCACTAGACCACATCACACTCTGCGTTTAGGTAAAGCAAAAGGCTGTTAAAAAGACCATTCTTCTGTTCAAAGGGTTACCATGTTGCCTTTTGAAAATATTAGTTGACACTGATGATTTGTAGTGCTGATATTTATGCTATCATACTCAAGCTAAGTAATTTGAAAGGAAAGAACATCTATGTTCTTATTAAATAAACTGCTAGCAAACAAGCATATGCTCACTTACACAAATTTTCTCCTATTTTTTACCAGCTTCAGCTGGCCATAGTGCTGCCTGGTGTTGTTCACTGCAATATGGGCATGAAACTGAACTCTCATTCTTTCTCTTAGTACTATCTTAAGCACATCTTCCATGCCAGTAGTTGTCTGCTAGAGCCATTATCCCTAGTCTTAGGTATAGGGTTGGAGTAGCTGGACATCTACAAGGTGCAGCTGCATCTACACTGGTCTTATTTTTGTCAGATCAAGCTGTTCATGAACAGACATATTGATATGAGCAACCAGATCCAGCTGTAGATGTCCCTGTTCACTGCAGGGGAGTTGAACTGGATAACCTTTAAAGGTCCCTTCCAACTCAAATAGTTCTATGATTCTATGATATCTTGCATGTTCTGCAAGGAAAATGTATTTATTTGAATTAACTGGATCTTGGTCCTGACAACTGGATGCCCACGTTCTCAACTACTGTCCTTGTACATCACTAGAAGGTCTTGGTTTACGTCCAGGTGAACAGGAGACAGCTCCTCTGTGTGCATGTCAAAGGCCTTTAAAAATGCATATTGCAGCTATATGTGTCTATCATCTCAGGCAGGGCTGCTTTATGCTTCTAGAGCTTTACTTCGTATGTTTATGTTTCTCATGTTTTCACCTTTAATTGTAGTTTAATTTTTTTTCCCCATCTTTTCTTATGACAATTACCTTCTTGTTCGGTCTACTTTTTTTCTGTCTCCTGTTTCCTTTAGGCTGGGGCCCTGTTTTTCTCATCACTTGTGGGTTTTCGTATTGTTTAGACAAAAGGTTAAAGTTCTGATCACTGATCAACTCAATGCTATTATCACAACACTTGCAAAAGGCTGTGGGATTCCAGGGGGTCTGAGTAAACCACCAACTGACCCAGCCATGGACAAACAAAGAGTTCTTGGCATCACCATTTTTTCCTTCCTGTCTCCGTGCTCTCCTCTTCTGATTCCACTCAAATCTCTGCTGTCTCAGGAGACGCATAGGTCACCCTGAAAGTAATGCCTGCTATCTATTTCCTTGAAAACCACAACAGATGCAAAGAGCACAATAACACTACTTGATAGAGCAAATTCTCAGCTACAAAACACTATTTTTCAACATAGTCACCACCATTAGCTGGTTTTTGTGGATGAGCTGGTTGAGGCACTTCATTTTGTGATGTAACAGCTGTGCACGGGTGTCCAGAACATGGCTGTCTTTCACATCACTGTCATCACTGCTGAAACACACCACCCACTCTGTTGACATCCACTGTTTGGTCTCCACAAACATTCAGCAAGCGTTGATGTATGTCAATGGATGCAATTATTTCTGCGCGGAGGAATTAAAATCCACACGTTTACTACATACACACTTCCATGTCAGACGCCATTTTGTCAGAGTGCCCCTCTGCTGCCATCTGTCACACGACAACAAAATGTAACAGAATATTACGGAATCACAGAATTGGAGGGGTTGGAAGGGACCTCAAGAGATCATCGAGTCCAACCCCCCTGCCAATGCAGGTTCCCTACAGCAGGTTGCACAGGTAGGCGTCCAGGCGGGTCTTGAATATCTCCAGGGAAGGAGACTCCATTGTTCCCTTCCCACATTGGTCCCTTCCCACATTGGTGGGAAGGTTCAGCCTCTTCTGCCATACCACCATCATCTGCCTCTGACATCGTGGGCCAACACAATAAAATATGAAGCATTACTTTCAGAGCAGCATTCACATATAAAACTCCTTTTCAAACTTCTGCACTTTCTGTACAAAGAAATACACACTATCCATCTTTGAAATTGAAATTACAGATGAAAATCGTTGTCCATTCCCATCAGACTAATGCAGGATTGATTGTTCTGCACAGAACATTATCCAATTTGATCATAAAGGACACAAATAATAGCTCTCTTACCGCTTTTCCTGGGAGACTGTGCCACATCCTGATCAATGGCTTTGTAAGGAGTTTGAGCTGATAATCAGATTCTTTTCTTTTTTTTTCAGCATTAAATTCAGTCTGCTACTCTGAGTTAGTTTCTATTGTATGGCCCTTAATCAATTCATCATTATTATTGTTGCTGTTTACATTAATGAAGTAAGCAGTGGAATTGCTTGGCTCCAGTGTAATGCTTGCCATTTTATATGCGTGTAATAAAGATCTCCCTTGCGCTGAAGAGTTTATAATCTCTTTATGACTCAGGATAAGAGGCTGATGCAAACACGGAGGGCTTACAAGACAAGGTGATGATATAACGTATTCATGCAACAAACCAGTCTCCAAAATAGGTAGTCTGCCTTTCTGAAACCTGCTCTGTATTATTTGATTATGTAAATATTTAAAAGCTTATTCAGGGCCATGACTGTTGTCCTTTTGTGTTCATACAGTGACAGCCTCTGCCCCAAGAAGCTCACAGTAACAGGATTACCGGAGATATATATAGGCATGTACACCCTGGCCTCCAACACTACTTTACTTGGTGATACCCACACATCTTTCTGAAACTTAGCAAATGAATTGATCTTCAAATATCTTAACAAGGAATTCAATCTTGAGTCTAACAGGTTAATCCACATTGAAGTAAAACGCAACTGCTGACTTCAAGTTACAAAAAAGAAGGCCTAGAGAATCAGAGGAATGCATGCTCAGGGTTTCTGTCTGCAGGTCTTTCTGGAATAAATGAAGTCTATTATGTGTAAAGCCACCAAATTTCGTCATTTTATCAGTTTAAGGTTTTATTTGAGCTGTTGTTGGATTTCTATGTGATGGTAAGCACGCAAAGGGTCTGATCCCCCATCCCATGATGGAATTGCTTTTCTGAGCATCCTTCTGTATGCCAAAAGATTCCTTAGTGCCTACAAGGTCCCATTTTGTCTGCTTGAATAGGTCCATCAAGCTCTGGGACCCTACAGAAATCTCTTTCAGCTGCTTGTGGCTGCACATATCTGCAGTGACAAAAGCAACCAACTTCTGAACACAGTATTATCTTCTTATTCCTGTAAGGTACAAAGCTTTCAGAGGCAAGTCTAACAACCACACTCAGGATAAATGCATGGATATTAAGTGCATCTTCATAAATTTGCATCCTTTCATCCTTTAGCGTTAGAAACATCTCAGTCTGTCACCACATCTTTGTCTCCCTGCCTTTCTGCGAGACAGGCAGACTGTCAGCCTTTCACTAACTCACATTAGCCTCACTTACCAGAACTCCTCCCTTCCTTTCAAGCACTGTTAAAATTTTAGGCCCCCTTTGATTTTTATGTCATTTTTAGCTTCAGAAGAGTACCACTTTCTGGCTGAATGGAGCTATCTAGACGGTGGATAATTTCTCCCTGTAATTCATGGCCAGCTGTTGCTATGTAACTCCTATGCTATCTACCTGAAGTGCTTTATCTGTGTGGTGGCTTTGTCTTTCTTGCTTGGTACAGTGCCTTTTTGCTTCAGCCTGACTGGAGAAAAAGAAAAAAATTAACTGCAACCAGGTTACCAATTCAATTGGAATTAATGATGCATAGAGAAAAGGGCAGATTAGCACAATTTAAATAATATTTGGATAAGTTAGGTGCCTGCCAACCAATGGAGACTGATGAAATATGCCATAAGGTACATCAGGAACCACTAGTAGTAATTGCTAAATGATGAAGGATTATCCTTAAGATCTCATGGAGGAAGAGCACCAGAAAAGCAAAGAAAGGCAAAAACTATTACATGGACAGAAACATGAATTACCCAGCCTAACTTTAATACTTGGAAAGAAAATAGACCAAATAATTAAACAGTTGCAACATAAGCACCTAAAGGAGAAGAAAGTAGTACAAAACAGCCAACACTGATTTGTCAAAAAATGGATTACTTCCATCTAGCCAAAGACAATTTACCTGTTGGATAAGAGGAAGCACACATCATTGCCATTTCCCATTAAACTGCTCCACTGTCATTGTGAAATTTGCAACTTCTCCAATTTCTCCAGTTGCGGAAATGCGTTTCTATAGACTTTCAACAACCCCCTCTGGGCAGACCACGAATTTTTTATTTAATTTAAATTGTAATGATTTTAATTTTTTTCTTTTAAACTTGGTAGCCTAATTTTCCGGTTTGTTGCAGTTCTGAGTTAGTGTAATAGCGATGAAAGTACCAATGCTGCTTCTTTGAGATCTACCTGTTTACCCAGTCAGTGGTGCCAAGGGAATGAATATAGCCTTAGCATCATAAACAACCCCCTGGAACAGACGTATTTCTTGGAAGGAGAGTATTATCCTTCTGTGCAAGCAAAAAGAATGTACTTTTTCCTGGATGGAAGAACATCCAGAGGCAAATAAAACCATGTTCAACACTTGAGTGTGGACAACTGGGCTGAACTCTAGACGGTCAATGGAGAACCAATCAATACAGTTGATGGAGCAGAAGGAGAGCAGCAGGTAGGGGACTAACTCACTGCCCACTGAACTGCATATTTGTATGCCACTTCGGTGATGCCCCTGTAATCTGTAATTACAGATTACAGTTGCCAGGCAGGATAATCAAGAGCATCTTAAATGGTGACAGACTTCAGAGGGCCATACACTGCATCTCCATCAGCTAAATGGAAGCTAAATCTCCATCAGCTAAAAAAACCCAACTCAGAGTGGCAGAAAGACCTCCACAGACCCTTAGTCAACACTGCCAGTGGCTTCTGGTGAACAATTTATCTCACCCCATGGCAGGTACCGCGGCTTAGCTCAGTTGCCTGTAGTTAGGTGCATAATATGTCTGAGATTGCTTAGAGAGCTTCCAGGCTGGGATGGCAAACTATATAAATATAGAGTCTAACGAAAACCCATGCCTTTTGGAGTTAGCCTCCAGACGTGAGTTGGGGCTCCCTGGGCAACTTCAATATTTATAGATGGCTTTTCTTAGTTACTTGAGGGGATAAGTGAAGATGTCCCACTGATAGGCGGATGCCCACCTGTAGGCACAAAAAGGTTGGACTTCATTTTAGCTGAATTGTACCCTGTTAGTTCGCAGTTTCACTCTAGAAGTGAAGCAAGGCACTTGCACTTAATGTCAGCCTACAGAGTCCCTGCAGGGAACTGATGTGGAGAAAGCACAGAGCGCAGTATTCCAAAAGAGATTTTACAGTGACTGTATTCTGCAGGCAAACCCTGTGACACTGCTGCAAACAAGGCACATGGCACTCAGGGGCTTCTTAAACACCATCATTGCTGCAAGGTCCTGGAGGGAATTAGTCACTGAGCCAGGCAGGGAGGACACTCCAATGAAAGCACTGTGTCTGGCATGGCTCTTTAGTAGAGAGGCAGACATCATAGAGACAGTCCAGAGCAGAGTGATAGAGGTGCTGAAAAAAACCACAACTGATAAAGAAACAGTGAAATGATTGAGTCTGTGGCACCTATGTGAACGTGCAATAGTCACCTTCAAGTGTGTGAAAAGTTGATACGGAGACAGTTTTTATCCGTTGCTCTCCATGTCCCTGGAGGGCAAAGAAAAGGCAAATGTCTTGCTTTTCAGCAAGGGAGAAGTGTGTTAGCTAACAGGAAAGAAAAAGCAGACAACACGGTTTCCAACAGGAAGAGAGTGGAACTCTCACACAGATCCGATGGCAGAGGATTACGTCCTAAGAAGCTTCTAAGATGTTACATAAACTTGTATGAGTAGCAGACAAGATTTATTTAATTCTGTTGCAGCATGGAGGGGTGACCTCTTATCAACCCTTCTAGCCCTATAGTTTGTAGGTTTTCTAAATATACTTCATGCCTAGCATCCAAGCATTGAAATTTGTTGATTTAGACATAGAATCGTAGTATCATGGAATCACAAAATCACTAAGGCTGGAAAAGACCTCTAAGATCATCTAATCCAGCCCCCAACCCATCCCCACCATGTCCACTGAACCATGACCCTCAGTGCCACATTTACCCTTTTCTTGAAAACCTCCAGGGATGGTGACAGATGGAAAACAAAATTGAACAGGGAAATGAGGATGCTCAAAGTTCTTCATCCAGAATAAGAAAATCACATTTTCAGTCTAATGATCTTTCAGGCAGACTCTATCGTTCCTACTACTCCTTAATGAACTCCTGATGGCACTGATGGGACCACCACCTCTACAGTGTGTGCCTATCAATCCTTCCTGTGGAGCTGCCTTTTGGTCCGGCTCCTCTAGAGCAGAGACAGGAAGATTACCATGGGAAAATATCAGAGAAATGCACAGGCTGGAGAAGGAAGAAGAAGGGATAGTAGAATGTGGAGCTGGGTTGAAAAGAGGGGAACTGGTGGAAAGAGAGATGTGGAGATGAAGAGTGAACAATGCAAGGCAAAAGGTGATGGCAAGAACTCTGTGTAGTGACAGAAAGCAGGGAGAAAGCAAGGAAAGCCATGCAACAGCCAGGTTAATGATGACATTGCATAAACACAATTCACTGTATTTCCCTTAATGGTGAGAGCAATGAGAAGAAAAGTGTATATTTCATTCAGGAAGACCAAGGGAGAATAAGCATAATGTACCTTCTCACTCACAGCTTTGTGAAGACAAGGTCTGAAGAAGTTTTATTACTAACATATACAAGAGTGAAAGTGGATGAGGAAAGCAAGACCAGGAGGAACCACAGTCCCCATTTGTGCCAGGTGTGAGAGGTGCCTGCGCTTGCTCCGATTTTGGAGGCTTATGTGGGTCTCACCGCAGTCCAGGACCAGCCTGACTGCCTGCTGTGTGCGGTGCAGTGCAGGTGTGATGCTGAGCTCATCCACTTGTACCAGCAGAGGACTTTTCATTCTTACGTAACTGATGAGGAGAGAGACTGATGTCTGCAAGGCTGAAATGATTCGTCTCAATTCAGCAAGCACTATCTTTCTCCGGGGCTTAGAGTCTAGCATGATTGCAGGGTGTACCATTCCCATGCACTTTTCAGAAGCTTATCCTCTTCTCCAGAAAAACACAGCGCCTGAAAACATGATCTATATTTCTGATTGTGCCAAACAGCAGCAGAAATGCAGGTTAAATAGGTGACTGGCAGGGAATGGTCTTTTGGAATGGACAACAGCACAGCAGGCATTGGGCTGTTAAATTCAGTGCACTCAGATGTCATCCATGCAACAGCACAGTTTGCAAGTCCTTCACACAGGCTGGGTTTTTTGCTGTTTTTTTTTGGGGGGGGTGTTTTTTTTTTTTAAAGAGAGAGATAGAGAAACATTCTTGAACAAAAGAGTTCCAGTCTGATATTTGGAGATGGAACAGCATTTAGGAGGTGAAGGGCCATGGTCACTCTCCTCAGTAAGGCAGTCTTTAAAGCAGAAGATGCACTATGTGCAAAATTCTTTATCTTTTTTAGGAAATATACACAAACACAAGCTTTTCATTCTCAAACATTATCCTGTCATGTGTGTATACTGATCTCCCACTCATCGCAGTATTTCTGTATCAGGCATATGGATAGTACCAGATCATCCTCAATGACTCACTATTTATGTGCAAAATGTCATGAACATCTGAGAGTGTTTTACACCTGGAATGCTATATTTGGCAGTACCAAGTGACTCAGTTTTGCTAGAAATGTTAGCAACAGTAAGAAAAACAAATGGCAATTTTAATTACATTTTGTGGATATTTTCCAGCAAGAATTTTTATTTTGGCAAATAAAGACATCTGCAGTCTAAATATTTTACCTCCTCTGTTCCCACTGCATTAGGATGGCAGGGAAGAGATGCTATACATTGCTGTTTCCATATGTATGTGCTGTGCTAATCACAGAGGCACCACAAGTGTAACTCAGGCACCGTGGAGCAAGATAACAGAGTGCACTGCACTGTAGTCACAGGAGCAGTGAGCTGCTGCAGGCAGGTGATATTGCAGAGGTGTGTTTTAAGCTGACACCGAGCGCATAAAGGACAGAAAGGACTTCCAATCTACACATGTTAATGTCTGACTTCCACAGTTTGCATATCCTGGATGCCAGGACTCTCCAGGCTCTGGACCATGGGACCACAGCACCTTCTGCACACCCAAGCCATGCCCATGCAGCATACTTGAAGGAAGGTTGCAGGTAGGTAGAACCCAGGGTCAAGAAGAACTGACGGTTTTGTTCTCCTTCATTGATAAATATATTGTGTACTTTAAAGTCATCACATATGCTGGAGACTATCCATAAGGGGTATTACTTTAACTGTTCTCTGCTTTTGAAATAAAGAAGTTATTAGATCCCCTTGCAGAGCAGTGAGGGATATGTCTCCTCTCTTGAATTTATGATCTGTTGATGATCTTTCTAACTGAAATGGCTAGCAACTAATGAAAAAACAACAGCCAAGCATTAGGAAGCTCATCAATATGCACCTTCCCATGACACTCTAGGGATATTCCTCCTAAGAACAAAGGAATCAGGTTGTGAGATATGAAGTCATGAAGCAGATATCCTGATCCCATTAACTCTGATTACTTGCTGTCACAAAGCAGTCCTGGCCACTCTAGAAGCCATAGCTCGTATCTTAAAGCCTGAACCTGGACTAAGTATTCAATAGTTCTCCTAAAGTTCCTCCTTCAGTTTCAGTGAAACTTTGCTTTAAGGCGATATTTTAGATATCGTACTGGAGAAAAATCTTATACTTGGAGATGCAGATGCGTATGTCCATTTGCATTTTTAACTATGGATGTGGGAACAAGTAGAATTAGTTACTCAGAGCACTCCTTTGCAGCTACCTGTGAAATGGGAGACAGCTGTTTTTAACAATATTCAACAAACATTGCATTAAATGACACAATTTTTTTTTTAAAAGGCAAATTTACTGCATTTAATTAGGTGACATGGAGGGGAAGACACAGTCATGAGTGACAAAGCAACTAATTTATGTCTATTTGGCTGAGTCACAGCCCCAGCAGTATCCTGTGTGTCATTTACCTGACACGGAGCTGCTAGGAGGCCTTTTTCTAATCCTAGTTTTTGACAGAAAGTCCTCATGAAAAGGACACAAGGACATGTGATAGAACTTGAAATGAGCTGGGTTAAGTCCTTAGCTTGTTAAATTCCATGGTTTAACATTCCCTTAAACAGAAACAGTGCAATCAAAACAATACATGAACTAGGAGTTACAGATCTGAAAAAGGTATAGCACAGAGCTGGGATTACCCCCTTGTGCTCTCAAGATTCTCCATGTCCAGCCTCAAAGTGGACGCTCAAATCATAAATCATTGTACAGCTCGTTGCCACACATCTGAATGCAAAGTTGCTTGGAATCTTATAGTCATATCTCTTTCCTTCTGAAGGTTTGGCATTTTTTCCCCAAAGATCTACTGAAGGCTAATGCAAAGGCTTCTTTTCCAGGCTAAAGCCGTATCTGGAGGCCTGTATCTTTTGGACTTTCAAGGTGGAAGGTCATCAACAACCTCTTCTGCAAATACAATTCCTCTTTGGGTGAGTCTCATATATACAGGAGATTTAAGAGAAATGAAACATCTAACATTTGCAGTGCTAGACTCATCATGGCCTCAGCACAGACTAGCACATTATCCATCACTGCTTTCCAGTTACCACGCTGTTTATCACAATTTTGGCACAAAACAAACAGCACTGTACCAGGCAAAGCCTACGCTGACTTTGGAGCTAGCATGAGATAAGGGTTCTTCCCAATAAGCAGCTTGGACACAGCCACCCTATTCACCAACATAAGCTATGCTTGGCCACTTGCCAGAAGGCCATAAAATAGCCCTTGGCCCTTTTTTTTTTTTTTTTTTTCCTGACTGACAGAACTTGTCTTGTCAGATCGGACAATTAGAATAATATCCTATTCATTCCTCAGTATAGAGCAGTAAGCTGTGTCTCCTCTCCCTAAGGTGAAGCCATAAGATACTGTCAAGAGGGTTCTGGCTTTCCTTATTCCAAGTTCTTTGCTGCCTCAGCCAGAAAATTTCCTTCCACCATCCTCCATTGCCACCTCTATTTCTAATCCTGCCGTCAGGACATGCACTGGTTTTGCAGTGCCACTCACAGGATTAAAGACGAGGGCTCACAGAGTGGAAAGAGGAAGGAAATTGCTCTGATGTGTCTGCAGTGGCCGGGAAATTCTGTTAAAACAAAATCTAATCAAGTTTTCTGAAAGGTAGAGTTGGGAGGTAGGGGTGGGCTTAGTGCCACATCAGTGTATTTGGAGTCATACAATTCGTCATGCCCTGGAGGCAGCAAAAATTCCTGAAACCAGATACAGAAGCCCCAGACACAAGAACCGCAGTGAAATAAAAATAATAAGAGCACTGAAAACTGCCAGGAGGGTAGAAATATTCCTGTCTTCCCATGAATTTCTCTGTATGCTGACTCTCCATCTTCTGGTGTCACTTCTACTGTGCATAGAGAAGAAGAGGGAAATGCAATATGAACCTTGAGAATCTCTGGAAATCTGTTTAACATTTCAGTTAGACCTTAGACAGTTCAGACCTTACAGCTACTCAAAGGATCTGGTGCTGCTTTTCAACCTATTTGCCACCTGAGGAACAAAATGGATTTTATCATTTTACCAAGGTCAGATATGGGCGTGAACGGGTTCCAAAACTGATGCTTGTGGAGGAAGGCCAATGGAGCGCAGTATTCCCATCCTGGACACAGCAGAAAATGAACCCTTCCACATGAGAGATTTCCACACCTGAGGAAGAATAAGGAGGGGAAGAATTTGTCTTCTCCTAAAGACCAGCCACACTTGGAAGGGATATGGTGCCTGCTTTGTTTGTGCATAGCATCACAAGTCACAAGCTTTGTGACAAGAAACAACCCTTCATATTTTTAAGCCCAAAAGAACTTTTTGGAGCACAGGTTTCTAGCCCTGTGCTAGAGACACTTACAACATGCAACACAACCTGCAGAACACAACAGACATGCTCAGAAGAACCAACTTCTTGACTTGGACCCTTGTCATCTTGGAGCACAATGCATCTTTTCTTCCCATGAATGTGGATGAGTGGAGCAGATGAGCTCTTCATTGAACATGTCCTTAGCCAGAGTTGCAGAGTTGCTTAGCAGAGTTGCATCTGAATGCTTCATTTGACATACAGCTTCTGGGTCTCATTTTGACCCTCAGCAGAATCAATATGCATGGCAGAAACTCACTCTTTTGGGCAGACACCCTTTCAAAACACCAAATCAGCCAAAAATTAGGGAAATGTAATCAGCTTCGCTCAAGTATTCCCTGTTCTTCAACTACATTTATAATGGGCACAGTATTGATTAAAGCCCGTTTTCAATCGTCATTAAGGGTACAATGGAGAGAGAGAAATTACTATTTTAATGTGAATATAATGACATAAAGACACTTTTGAAGTAATTAGATCCTCAGCTTTGAGAACATGGAGTGTGTTTTTCCCATATAGTTTATGCGATGCAGACGGTGGTGAGGTCTGAGACATGACAAGGGGGATTGACTGCTGCCCAAAGAAACATCTGTGGAGGAAAGGGTCTTCCCTCAAACTGAAGGTGGCTGCCTTCAAGATTTTTGCTCAGTCACTGCACAAAAGCAGCCTGGGATTGCCCAGAGGCAGGTAGCTTTTTGGTTACAGAGGTGAAGTGCTCACAACAGACTGACCCAAAAAGCATCCCCTGTTTTTTACGCAGCTCCCTTCCTGGAACAATTAACTTGGGAATGTGTTTCTACAGTGAGGTTCTCAAGGCTTTAAGCTCCATTCTCTGCCTGACACAGAGCTAAATATTATTTCCTACTGACCACAGGTTTTCTATAGGGAACCATGCTCCTGTGCACTTCAGTTTAACCAAAAGTATCTCATAGGTCGTTGGGACTCTCTAAAATCCTTGCATATAGCACTCCTCAGTGACATTGAGCCTAGAGCATTCCTACACATGAACTGCTCTTCACACTCCCCCATGGCCAGGAATCCCAGGGATAACCCAACTCTGGGTTCTGCTGGACTCCACAGAAGGAGGGGAGAGCATATGGAAGACCTTTCTGACAAAAGCCAGAAAGTTCCTCACTCCATCACCTTCCAGATACTCGATGCTGTAAAGAGAGAGGTTGTGCCCAGGTAGCCAGAAGCAAGACTACTTCATGTCAGCATATATCAGTACAATGAATAACCTCACGGCAATGAGGTTACAAGTTTGAGCTGCTGGTGTCACCAAGCACTCCTGCTGAAAGCCCCTTCTTTCTCGTACTTCTAAGTAAGAGGAAGGCATCGATCGAGGAAAGGAAAATATAGAGCTTATTGCTCTGAGTTACTCCAGTGCAGAACAGCTCTTGCAAATCTTGGAGATTTTCAGGCAAAAGATACTGTTATAGAAATGCAAGGTATTATTAACAAGACCTTACAGTTCAGGCATGGGAACTGCAGTTCTCTGCTCTCTGGACAAATCACTATAAGCACTCCTCTGGATATGACCAGGAATGGCTTACGAGTATTAAATCTTCTAAAAAATTAACTGCTGCTCTTGTTACAGAGTGATTTATACAAGGGTTAGCACTTCTCATTGGTCTATCACAATGATTAAAGACTAAAGTAATATGACCAGTAACTCTGGGATTAAGGCTTAAATATCACTGCCTGGAAACCGAAGAGAGCACAAGGGAGCTGAGTGGATCAGCATGAATATTGAAGGCTCTTCTAATGACGATGAGGCAGCTGTAGCCAGACAGTTAGGAATAAGATTGTGTGATTGCAGCATAACCTGGGGAAGGATCAGGGTGGAGATCAGAGGGAAGTGCATGGCAATTAGCTTAAGATGAGGTCCAAGAAGGCTTGAGCTGCACCCTCACTTTCTGCAAGTACATGGACTGGTTGTGTAAGAAGAAACAGCTGAGGCTGCATTACAGATAGAATGTCTTTTTCCGTAGAGCCACTCAATTTTAGCTAAAGCAGCTCACCTGTAATGAGTCATAGTCTTACACTGTTTAATCAGCAGCAAAAACTTTTGGTAACCTACATAGAGAAGTTTCACCAAAGTCTAGGCAAAGCATAGCTACCCTGTAGTCTTTCAACCTTGGATTACAAGATCTAGTATGAGGCAGATGGTTAGGAGCAGCAGAACAGATTCTGAAGTCAAAGTTTCCCAAAATATCACTGCGGTGTCCTGCAGGCTCTGGGCTGAATGCCTCTGAGTTTGTCGGAGTCCAGAGTTTCCTGAATAAAGCACAGTAAATCCTACCTTTACATGCTGATAATGAATTTGATTCATAAGGAGGAATTTGTAGAGTCATGAAAATGAAGGATTCAACCTGTCTAGCAAGGCTGGGAGGGTACTTAGCTAGTGCTCCTTCGTTCATCAACAGAAAGCACAGAGACTCAGAGCTTTGGATGGGATGAATTACCCTCTGGAGGTCACTGCATCTTGACACTGACTTCCCACTTGGAAGTTCAGTTAGATAAGGTTTTGGGTGGCCATTCAGTTTAATGGACAACTGGTTGCTTTTTTCACAGCAATTCCACCTATTGGTAGGACACAGGTAACTTTACTAGTAAATTTAAAACCTGCAGCCATATAATCCTCAATAGTCACATTTTAAGCTCCTGAAAGCAAAACAAGATGGAATTGGTCAAGTTATGGTGGTTTGTGGAAGAATGAAGCTGCCACAGGAGAGAGATGTTTGGCACGTAGCACTGGCTAACTCAAAAGAACAAACTGGCTGCCATCACACATCTACATCCCTCCAAGCCTGCCCAGGGCCCTGCCAAACCCGCAGGGTTCAACTTTGTCAGCATCCATGTGCTAAAATCACTCACTGAACTGTCTGCCTCAGAGTTACAGCAGCGTCTGCGGACTGCAATGTCACGTGCTATAAACCCTTTGGGGAAGGAGCTGTCTGACTTATGCAAAGCATAGCACAGAGGGTCCTGGTCTGCGACAGCAGCTTTCACTTGCTGTAATTGTCCAAATAACTCTCAGTTATGGTTTAAATAACATGATGCAGCTGTGTGAATCAGAGAATCCTAGAATGGCTTGAGTTGGAAGAGACCTTAAAGATCCATCCAGTTTCTTTGCCACTCACCAGATCAAGCTGCCCAGGGCCCCATCCAACCTTGAACACTTCCAGGAATGGGGCATCCACACCTTCTCTTGGGCAGCCTGTTCCAGTGCCTCACCACCCTCTGAGTAAAGAATTTCCTCCTAACACCTAATTTAGGTCTCCCTTCTTTCAGTGGTAATAGTATACAGGCTCTCTGGAACATATATGCCTATGAATAGCTCTTAAGTGACATTTTCATCAGTGGGTAACACAATCTTTGCAGAGGAGGTCGCTCTCGCTTTCCCCACAGAGAGAGGACCTTCTCAGCCTTGCTGCTGGAGATGCTGTTTCTTGGTGAGAAGATGACTGCTAATGGCTTGTGATACAGTTTTCCACTAACAAAAATATCTTTTCTGGGAATCTGACCTTTGGAGAGTTCTGATTTGTCAAACGTAAACAACAACAGCATAGTTCTGTCATTTCGTGCTTTCAAAATACCCAAGTATTACTTCCTCAGAGACATCTTTATTAGCCAGGGACAAAATATCATCATTAGCATCGAAGGATTACAAATTAATTGCATAATGTTTCAAAAGTGCCTAGATTTAAAATGCTTTATATGTTCAAGTAAATAAATATTTATTGTAATTTAGAAGAGACAAATGCCACCACAGGGCAGGTTATTTTACACCTCCAGTCCCTTATTCTCTAACAAAGTTAATCTTCAGCTGAGCAGTGAATGGCCATCTGGATGAGTCCTGTTTGCTGGTGGTAATTGCTGACAATTTTCCTTTTGAGCTGAAAGGTTCTTATGCCAGGGACAGGGAGATGCTGAGGACAAACAAGTTTTTTGCTTTGTTTAGTTTTGTTTTGTTTCATTGTATTTAATGTAGGAAGCAAATGTGAATATTTGAAGGGGATGTAGCAGACGAGCGCAAGGCCACTGAACTTTGTACAGAAGATGGTATGGGGCACTGCAGGGCTGGAAGAACTGGTGTGGGGCCTGAAATGAGAAAATGAGAGTTGTGAACACACACAGACCAAGGCAGAAAAGCCTTTGTTCAGATGCTAGCTCACTGCAAAGCCTTTGGCAGGAGGAAGACACATGATCAGCCTTCCATTTCACCTCTGCAGACATTGTATTTCTCATCTGTGACACGACAGAAATTAATATTTGCCTATAGCTGGGGAAGTGGGAAGACTGCTGGATGATGCTACAGGAATGCAAAGTGGGTTGCTGCGAACAAAGTGTGTGTATTGAGCTTGTTGCTGACGTAGTTTTCCAGTGCAAGGCAGAGGAAAGGGTGAGATGTAGGACACAGAGCACAGCAGACCCATTTTCTTACCAAACCAAGGCTGATGACTACTAGTCCCCTGGGGGAAAGTGTCAGATGCTCAGGGACCCTCCTCACCCTTCCTTATGACTACCACTCTCCAGTAACCCTTCACTGCCCAGAGATCTTCCACCCACCCTGGATGCTGCTGGAGGACACAGAGAGCTTGGAGAGAGGCATGACAGAGAATTAATAAATCAATGTAGGGAGACAGAAAATTTTTCTTCCTTGCTAGGAAATTTCTTCACTGACTGCATTAAAATTTCCCCGAGGCAATGTTGTTTGAAGAGCCATAGGAGTCCTATCCCATAATTCTACTCTCAAAGGTGGCATCACAGGGGTTAGTGCATCAGATACTTCTTTTGGCTCATAGCAGGCACCTCTGTTGCCTGATGTCCAATGGGAATAACAATGTGCTAACCCATAATATCACATTTTACACTGTGGGAATTTCTAAGAGACCGAGACAGATCTTGGACACACTGCACTCATGGGAAGGACTCCTCAAAGGACCTCAAACTACTGGTATCTCCTGTTTCTGAGGGCCACACATCTCCTCTCCTGGACTTCAAGAGTTTTCTGAGCCCAGTATTTTTGCCTGGGGAAATCTTATGGCTTCTTGAGTGTTTCTCCTCATCCTCCTCCCGTGTGTGCATGGGGTGTCCCATCACCAGACCAAGGTGTTACAGGGAGGATACACAAATGTCTGCCCAGTGCCTATCCTCCTGGGATGACCAATTGCTTTCTGGCACTTATTTAGATTCGCACAGCATTGAGATCTCTGGGCATCTTTTCTTTTTATTAAAAACATAAATGAGATGCAGTGGAACAGCTTCTGCAGTGGGGAAGTGGCAGGACTAGCAAACTGGGGCACAAGAAGATGGGGTGGGTTGGAGAGGAACCACGTGAAAAGGTAAAAACCTGAATCAATAATTTCCTCTCCCAACTCCCAATCAATACTTCCCCCCCAAAGACATCTCCTAACATTATTCAGCTACTTTTTCCAGTTCTTCAGTAAATTCCCAGCTTCTGCTTGAATCTTAATAGGAATTTTTGTGGTTTTCAGACATGAGGTGCTTTGTGGCAGAGTTGGCTCAGGAAGATGAACTCCTTCCCAACAGCACAAGAGCATGTCGGCAGCCATTATGTTCTTCTTAGTAAGCAATCAAGCTGTGCTTTTGCTCCTGCCAAAAGGCCGCACTCTCTTCTACATGGAGATTTATAGCAGGGCTCAGATAAGTGGAGATGAGTGCTTTAATTATCTGTCTGAAGCCATGCAAATACAGAGTGTGGGTTATGAGGTGAGAGAGAGAGGCCTCACTCAGCAAGACAGAAGAGACAGTTCGGGAAGTAAATAAAAGGTTGGCACTTTCCCCTGTAGATACAGTGAGGGAGGGGGAGGACTGTTTCCACCTGCGAACTGGGTCTCTAGAACTGACTGCAAAACACCCCAGGGAACTGTAATTACAAAAGTGTACTTAATGAGCAGAACTCTCAGCAGAAAAAAATAAAAAAAGTCTTCGAATAAAAAGCTGTGGGAAATGGCAGAGGATAGTTTAGCCCTCTGAGCCCCTCTGATTGCAGTTAACAGGGTCTGTTGATGTTAGGAAGTGAGGGTTACATCAAAAGAAACAGCCATACTCAGAGGAATCAAAGAATCCCTCGTAGGAACAGGGATTTCTGCAAATTCCCTGTATTACAGAACAAGAGATGGTGAGTATGATCTATGCTTTCTGGAATATAAATTTCAATTTGCCCACAGAGGAAGGTCTGGGAACTGAAAAGACTTGTGATGTCCAGCTATTTGTCCAGCATAAAACAAGATCCTCAGGAACATTTGGAGGTAGAAAGCTGTCAAGATGACCAATGCTTTCTTTGAAGTCAAGAAGTAGGTTCCTTTATAGCTGTAGATTGGAAACTCAATAACAGGATTGTTTTTTGAAATCAGTCTTGGATGGGATGGAGGGAATTGAGAGTTTCTTCCTGTAAGCAAGTCTTTTACAAATCACCCAACGGTCACGAGTCATCAATACTAACACTCATGGGTGTAAGCCCCTGGCTGTATAAAAAGCAAGTTAAATATAGCATTCATTAGGGTGAAGGATCTGAGGTTAGCTTAATCTAAATTAATTCTGTATCCAGTTAAAGGGCAAGAATACATCTCTTTTGGCAATTTCCCCAAAGAGTCATCAGCAGGGTTGTAGCTTTAGAGATCGTATGATAATATCTTAAAACATAAATAAAATGTTTAAAGATTTTAATAGAAATTAAGGCATGACCAGGGACATAAATGAAGACTCTTGACTCCTGTTGATTTCAGTGAGTTGCTAATGCTCAGCAGCCAGACCTTGGTGTGTGATGGGATCAGACCTTCCAAAGGCAAAAGCCAATAAGTAAATTGCCAGCTGAGTAGACACACTAGTATGATTAGCTCATATTAATGCAGTTAATAGCAAAGCTATTAGCAAAAATGCTCAGTATCTCTTAGTCTGACACTTTTGAAGGGAATCCTTGAAGCCAGGCACCCAATTGCTTTGAAAATTAGGAGGATTTGGCTCATAGAAAATAAAGCCAGTCAATGCATCCCTCCTTCTTAAGATGGGATTAGGTACACTTTATTCTCACCCAATATTTATCTACCCTGCTTTTAAAAACTTGTTGATTGAACACCCACATTTTCCCCAGTTTTTATGGTTACAAAACTTTTTCCTGATCTGAATCTCCTTTGTCATGACCTAAGTGCTCTACTTCTTGCCCTATGCACCCTAGAGATTGAGAGTAGCATGCCCCTTTACTCATTGCAGCAAGATGATGTCTCTTTTCAGACTCATTTCTTCCAGGTTAAGTAACCTCAATTCCTTGCATCATTTCTTTGCCGCTATTCCTAAAGAAGTAAATGTCAATTAAAGGAGTCTGGTCAAGTCTCTTTATAAACTATTTCTATACACATTTTGTTTTCCAAAGGCAATAGTAAGTGAAGAGCAGTAGGAATGGATTGAACAACACTGTTATGATGTGATTCAGCTTTCCATTGGCCTACACAGAGTTTGACCACATAGTATTGTGCTTTCATGATGTCCTTTCCTCCTCACACACCAATGCATGCATGTGCACTACAGACTCAGATGTGGGGAGCTTCCAGCACTGCAGAGCTCCTGCCTGCCATGTTCACTGCCATTGTATCCTGGCTCAACCCTTAAAGCAAATTTCAACAATATGGTAGGAGATTTGGGCTTGGTTCAAGACTTGCCTGCTGAGCACTATCTCCATTATCTGGTCACTTAGTCACACAGAGCAAACAGGTATTACTGGTGCACAATCAGACTGGTTTTTAAGTATTTGCAATTAGTTGTTAGTGAAAGTGATTTGCTGACTAAGAATGAGACTCCTGTATTCATCACTAATAGCATTTCTTACGGCATTCAGCAATGAAGGAATTTGCATCATTCAAACTTTTTCTTTATTCTGTGTTATTTGACCTATTTTCTGATTCTTTTTCTGTCCCTTTCCATGTTTCTAGCAGAAGATTTTAATTTATGTAGGCAAGACTGACAATCTTCAGCTGCAAAAACAGACTTAGATAAAAAACAGAATCCTTTAAATTTATGAAAAGAGACCAATGTTCTGAAATAATGCAAAGCTTTACAACTGATAGTCTATATTTTACAAGCTAATCATGTCTCAGTAAGGAAATTTACAACCATACCTACCTGTCTGATTTGTCACTAAATGAAGTTAATAAAAATTCCCAACAAAGTAGAGGGGAAATTCTAGCAAAAAAAAAGATATCAAACCTGCAATATTGCCCTGTGTGAGCCTACCAAAGTACTGATATTTTTAATTATCTTTGCCTAGGGTGACCTGATTCATTATCATAAGCTTGGAAAAGGATGTGAGCTCACCAGAAATTCTTTAGGAGCAAGTGAAGAAAGAGAAGAGAGCCCCAGTTCTCTCAGCCTGTCCTTGTAGGAGAGATGTTCCATCCCTTGTATCATTTTTGTGGCCTCCTCTGGATGTGCTCCAACAGGTCCATGTCTCTCCTGTGCTGAGGACTCCACATCTGGATGCAGCATTCCAGGTGAGGTCTCACCAGCACAGAGCAGGGGGGCAGGATCACCTCCCTCACCCTGCTGGCCACACTGCTTTTGATGCAGCCCAGAACACAGTTGGCTTTCTGGGCTGTGATGGCACATTGCTGGCTCTTGTCCGGCTTACCACCCACTACCCCAGCCCCGTTTTGGTCAGGCTGTGTTCAATCCTTTCATTCTCCAGATTCTATTGATAGTGGGTGTTGCCATGACCCAGGTGAAAGACCTTGCGTTTGGATTTGTTGAACCTCATGAGGTTCTTGAGGTCTCTCTGGATGGCATCCTGTCCCTCAGGCATGTCAACCACACCATAAGCTTCATGTCATCAGCCAGCTTGCTGAGGGTTCACTTGATTCCGCTGTCAATGCAACTGATGAAGATATCCCTGTCATGGACTTTTCTTTGATGACACTCTGACAATTGCAAGTGAGAGACAGAGCCCAAGTAATGTGAGACCACTGCTGACTGCACTTTAATTGTTGGGTCCAGGCTCACTGACCTGCCAGGAACTCCTGACTAACTCCAGAGAGTGTCATCCAGCAGAATTTATTGCCTTGGGGCTAATGCTGGTTCAGCCAGCCTCTGCAGTAGGGCTAATGGCTATGCAAATGAGATAGTGACACCAAGGAATTAATTGTCTTATGGGCATTTCTGTTATAAAGAGACTCCTACACTTAGGAGAGCCTGAGATGAGGGCCAGAAAAGCAATGACAGCTCCTCTTTTGTTCCCCAAGGGTGCTATGTCTGCATACCCAGCACTCACACTGCTGTTTCTGCACTGAAAGCACAACCATGGATTGTCATTTGCCAGCAGCTGTCTTATATGGATATGCTTGGCTTGATCACTTGTACAGTCAGCCTAAGAATAGCTTCCTCTTTAACATCTGATTTCTCTTAAAGGATAAAAATAAAACAATTAGAGCCTGGTTATAAAAAAGCAAACTGCTGAACACTGCACCACATGCATCTATGTTTAATGAGGCAAAATTTTACTTTACAAGGGGTACAAGTTATTTGTACCTACCATATTTGGCCTCAAGATGAGAATCTAGGCTTCCTCTTCTTGGCGTAACAGCTATAAATGACTTTCAACATTAGAGAAAGATGATCATCCAAAATGACTCAACTTTTATCATGATGCTGTTGGGCTTGCAGCCCATGACTACTTCAGTTCTCCCAGCCAAGGCCTAGGAAGGATGCTGGGACTATCCTAGCCAGGGTTGTGCCTCGATGGATCTATAGAAGCAGACACATGGCTCTCGGTGTCCATTGTACCATGCATTTTGCCTCCAGGTCAGACTATAGACCTTGACTGTGTTAGTTAGGTGTGTCTTGAGAGTTCTGGGGTCTTACCAAGCAACCTAAGAAAGATGCTTTGCTTAGACATGCAAAAGTCATGACATTCCTGTCCAAGAGCAGTGTGGCTCCCTGATCTGACTGCCAATGAAGAGAAGCAGTCACAATACTTAGCCCAGGTGACTTGAATATACAGTACAAACAGCACTCTGTCCGTTTTCTTCTTCCCTCTCTATTTGTATTCTGCATTCAGTAAAAATTTCTCTCATACTGACCACTCATAGGACATCTGCAGTACATTATGCCATTTATGAGACTTTTTTTTCTTGTTGTTTTTTTCCTTTTTAGAAACAAACGAACAAATAAAACAAAAAATACTAAACATTCTAATTAATGGGAAATCAAATGTGATCAGCATTTTGCCCAGAATAATCAAACTGAAGGATTCACTAACTGAGGAAGAAATGGTGATCAAGATAATGCCTATTTTTTTTTTACTTTTTTATTTATTTTTTCACTGCACACAACAAGCCTGCCTCTGTGGTGCCAGACCACCTGTCACCTGAATAAGATATTTTTTCTGATCCAAAAATAGCATAGAATGTGCCAGAGCCAGACAGGAATTAGCATGTATGCTGAATGACACAACTGAAGCCAAACCTTCAGCTAATTGCTGGGGGCTGCTGCACAAAAACCTGAGTGTTCAGTGGATATTGGTGCCAGACTCCTGACAAAACGGAGCTGTGCAATGTGCTCTGTGGCAGAAATGATGTCACAAGTGAATGAGAGCCCTGAAAAATTATCAGCAACATAAATCTGTGACGCAAGGCAGCCCAACATCAGCTCAAGCCATAGTGCTGTGACACAGATGTGTAGATACATTTCTCCTCACAAGTCAGGTGTGAAGAACATGATGCTTTGGGGTCTGATGCTCAAGACTACGTATTTAATGTCAGCAGGAGGAGATCCTAACACCTCCAATATCTTTCAGCCAAGCCATGTCTTGCCCTATCAAACCATGAGAAAGGTACGACCAACCTTACCGTCCCCATGGACTTAATCCACATATCCACCACAAACCCTCAATTAAAACTAACAAGACTGTCCAGGACTAGGAGAAGGGAGTTGTCATTTTTTTCTTTTTGTGTTCTTTACACACAAAGTATTTATGGCAAAATTGGGACCTGAGTGCACTCCTCTCAAGTGCCAGTCTGATGCCCTCAGCAAGGGTCTGTCTGTCCTCCTTGAAATGCTTTATTTTGCAGCTTAGTCTAACTTAGTTTGATTTGGTCCGGTAATTCTTCTCCCGTTCTTTCTTTCTTTTCTTAATTACATTTTATTTTTCTTCATAAGATAATTCTTTTCTACGGTCACATTTTTATGGGAATTTTAATGAGTCGCTTGGCACGACATTAATCACTGAAGATTTAAAGTGTCTTTAAATTGTATTTTCCTTCCTCTTGAATGCCAGCCACACATTTTTGTTTACAGTGAAATGCTAGGGAAAAAAATCCTTCAGCCTATTTTCCTCAGTGCTAATTGGGGGTTTATTACTGCTTCATTTGCTTACAATTGAGTCAAACAAAAACCTCCATCCCTTTTTCATGGTGCTGCTAATTGGATTGAGTGGGTTATAATGATATTACTGTATATACATAAATGAACATTTTAAAAATAAATAAATGAACGTTAAAAATATGCCTCTAAGGACAGAGACTAAGCAGTTGACTGCATACATTTCTGAAGCAGATTTTATAGCTATTCTTAAATAAATGTGCACAGCTCATTTCTGCACTCAGATCTGCACAGAAACCAGCCAAAGACAGTGCTGCTGGAAAGGTCTGAGGAAAAATTGCCAGAGAACCAAGGAGACTGAAGTACCTATTTGCAGATTCTCTTGGAAATTTGGCATATAATTTCCATGAATCCCAGGGAACACTGCAGGCCTGGGTGCCTGCTGGATACGGCACTGCAGCTGGCACCATAGCTGACTGCTCTGAACAACTGCAGAAGGGAGTACAGTCTTTAGCTGATCAGTCCAATGACTCTTGTTAGTTATAAACTCAGCTTTTGTTTTGTGAAAATTGCTGTTTAAAATAGCTAAGGGATTCCAAAAACCATTTGTCACATTTGGTGACCATTTGTGGAGAGCATTTGATATGGTTCTTATTAATGTCACCTCCAAAAATGCATCGCTTCTTTCTCTACATCAAGATTAACCATTGGCGCTCTCTAGAATGCATGTTTTTGTTTGTTTCACATGTCTTTTGATCTGTAGTTTTTCTTTCAGAAAATATATTTTTAAAGAAAACAAACTTTCTGAATTCACAGCAATTATTTTAGTCTCATTTAATTTCTACATACTCTAGTGTTGATCTGATTAGGTTACATAGAGGCTTTAAAGCAAATATCTGATAAAGACACTGGCCCTTTATGAGTAAGAAACTGTTTATCTTTCTGTTTTGTATAACACTTCTTGTAGTAAGTGTAAAAGTGCACTGCAGCTATTTCATGGACAGTTAGCATCAAAATCTGCTTCCTCATCATCTTCATAGACCCACAGACTCATAGAACGGTTGTGATGGGAGACCCAGGCCTGGATGCAGTGCTCAAGGTGGGGCCTCACAAGGGCAGAGTAGAGGGGGACAGTCACCTCCCTTACCCTGCTGATCACCCTCTTTTGATGCAGCCCAGAATACTGTTAGCCTTCTGGGCTGCAAGCACGCACTGTTGGCTTGCATCAAGCTTTTCATCCGTGAGAACCCCCAAGTCCTTTGCAGGTCTGCTCTTATGGAGTTCCTCTCCCAGTCTATACACATAACTATGATTGCCTAGACCCAAGTGCAATACCTTGCACTTGACCTGGTTGAATCTCATTAATTTCACAGGAGTCCACTTCTCAAGCTTGGTCAGGCACAATTTGCCCTTGCTGAAGCCATGCTAGCTGTCTCAGGTCACCTCCTTGTCTTGCATGTGCCTTAACATTGCTTCCAGGAGGATCTATTGCAGGATCTTCCCAGGCACAGAGGTGAGGCTCAGTGATCTGTAGCTCCCTGGGTCTTCCTCTTGTAGCGGTGAGCCCAGAACTGTACATACTACTTCAGGTGCAGCCTCACCAATGCTGAATAGAGGGAAAGGATCACCTCTCTTGAGCTGTTGGTGATTCTTTGACTAATGCAGCCTAGGGTACTTTTAGCTTTCTAAGCAGCAAGGGCGTATTGTTACTCATTTTCAGCTTGGCGTCCACTAGGACCCCCATATTCTTTTCTACAGTGCTGGTTTCCAGCTGAGTGGCCCCCAGCATGTACAGGTGCCAGGGACTGTTCCTCCCTAGTTGAAAAACTTTGCACTTCTTCTTGTTGAACTTCATGAAATTGTTACTGGTTCACGTCTCGCCTGTCAAAGTCACTTTGGACTGCAGCACGATCCTCTGGTGTATCAGACATTCCCCCCGTTTATGTCATCTGTAGACTTTCTGAGAGTACACTCTACCCCATTGTCTGGGTAATTAACAAAAATTTTGAACAAGGTTGAACCCAGTACTGACCCCTGAAATACACCACTAGTAGCTGACCTCCAGCTAGACTTTGCACCACTGAACACCACCCTCTGGGACCAACCATTCAGCTGGTTTTCAGCCCACTTCGCTATCTGCCAATCCAGTCCATACATAATAGTCTGTCTATTTGGATCTTATGTGGGATAATGTCAAAGGCCTTACTGAACGCCTTCTTCTAAATCCCAGATACTCTGGGGATGGCAAGAGGGATATTTGGGTTTTATACAGATTAAACAGAAGAACAGTCTAACACCCAAAGAAGAAAGAAGTCAAAGGAAGAAAAATTATGCCTGAGACGGAGAAAATGAATAGGTAAATGGTTATTTCTTGTCACGCAAGGACTAAAACCTCCAACTGAAATGCTTAGGCAGTAGATTTAAAGCAAAGAAGTGAAACCATTTTTCAGAAAGCTCATAACCAAACTGGCAACTTATTGCCACAGGACATAACAGTACCTAAAAGTGGAAAATTGCCCATGTGGGTTTTGCACACAGTTACGGAAGATATGGGAATCTGATAAACACAATGATCTTGATGAAGTCTTTAGCTCAGATGGTCAGGTTATTGAGTGCTGGACACTGGGAGGAAAACACTCCCTAGGCACTCTATTTGTGTGAAACAACCTTTCTTTACACTTCCCCTGTGTCAGAGACAGAGTAGTAAACAGGCAGATCTTTGCAATCACAGTTCTTACGTGTGTTCTCATGTAGCTTTTATAGTTGTTATCCTTAAATGTAGTAGATGGACATTCTCTATTAAAGTTTATTTAAATGTAGAGGTCTGAGTGAGGAGTTATTCAATCTTCATCTGATGAGACAAGTGCTTTTTTTGCTGTTGCTTGATTTTTTTTTTTTGAATGATGTAGTATATTTATCAAAATGTACCTTGAATATAAATGGAAAAATCATGTTGAATAAATTACAAGAGGATTAGCTTCATTGACTTTGTTTGTAATTTACTGTGGAATTGCTAGTAGAGAAAATCTACTGGTGACACTTTATATTTCACTGGAACAGCGATCTAAATAAGATGTAATACAGTACATTGAACTTTTATGTACTTACCTGTAGTTGCATAATAAAGCATGAGTTATGACACAAGTGTGCTTATGTACAGTAGTTAATAGTCACTCATGTCAGTTTTAATAACATGCTGCGTAGAAAGATGCTGCCTGAGTGTTTTTGAAAATAAAATATATTTAACCCAATGTTCATATATTAATCCCCTGGAAGCTTGACACTAACTTATTACTAGCTCCTTTTCCTTGGGTACATACACAGATTGTTTTTTAGTTATTGTAAGGCTGATTATCATAAGTGCAATGCTATAGGCATTAAGATTTTTTTTACATTTGTGCGGAAGCATTTACTTAAAAGCAATTATGTACATCCATATTATAGAACAGTTCTGAGAAGAACTGCAGTTTTGCCACATAATAAAAGCTGACATGTCCCTTGGTCCTGGTTTCATTTTGTTGGATTGTAGGTGTCTACGTGCCTGTGTAAAGGAAGCAACTTTGCAGAGAAATTTCTCGTCAGTGACAAGAGCTGGAGGCAGCAGCTGGTTCACACCTCAACTAGACTGAATTGTCCATAAAATCTGCTTTATTGGTCTTATCAGCTCAAGACAACTGAAGACAGCAAATGGGGAGGAATAAATCCAGGGCCGCTACATCCTCAAGACTTTACTTCTAACTGAATGCACTATCTTGATGAACCTAACTTTGGAACAGACAGATGTAACGGGAAAAGCCCCAAAACTCTTACAGCAACACCATTTGATCTTCTCTTTCTTTCTCCAGCTCCTTTCCAATCTTCTCTTCCCTAAGCTTCTCAAGCTGCTCCCCTCTCTGCCTGGTTGGCGTTTATCTAAGCCTGGGGCAACTCTGCCCCAGGTCCACCCCAGTCCAGTCACAGGTGGAAGTGATCTACCAGTGTTCCCCAGGCCAGCCACACCCCTCCACCATGTGCTCAATCATCAGTTCATGCTGGGATCAACTGTTTCCCTACAGCGGGTAAAGATCAGACCATACACGGAGTAGCAGCCCTTTCTGGACATCAACTCTGCTCCAGAGTTTGGTTGTTGCAGTGAAAAGTATTGATGTAAAGGGTCCTGCTTAATAGCTTCACTAACTGGTCTTGCAGTCACTGATGAGCAAACATAATGAGATCTAGGCTCTTTGTACGAGCTTCCACTGGACCATACCTTCAGCTAATAGCTTGGATAATTAAGGACAACCAGGACAAATTCCTCTTTTTTCCAAAGTCTAGATCATTTCTGCAGTGCAAAGCAATAGGATCATCTGCATGAGCAAATATTACTGAGAGAAACATGGGCAACAACTTTGTTCAGAACCAAGAGGACTTTTTTGAAGGGCTCCCTTTCAAACTGGAGTCATATCATCAAAATCCTCTGCACTTCAACAGAAAGAAACAAACGTATAGGCAGAGAAAGCAACCTGAGAAGGCCATAAAAATACCCAGTGTGGGACAAGGCATGGAAAGTTCTACTGACTGGGATTCAAGTCAATGAATTTCAAGCTAGAAATATAATGCAAGGTCCAATGGTTCCATTAAGTATTTCAAGTAGTTAACTAGCACACTGTCTAATGGTAAAAGAATAGTATGCCTTCTTGACATCATACATTCAGTTCAGTCATGTGTTATGAGCACAAGATGAGAGAACCGCTGAGTAAGGGTCTGCATGATCGTAATGGTTCCTCCTCCTGCCTTCGGTGCAACTCATTCAGTTTAATGGCAACATTCCTTGTGACTTCAGCAGGGCTAAGATATCATGCTGCAAATTTGTTTCTCTGACCAGTCACAAGCCTTGACCAAGGCATAATCTTGTCTCCTGAGCAAATCCAAACTGAGCATAGAGTAAGTGCTCAAGGGCAAAAATATAATGTTATTGAACAAACAACACTTACAGCCTGGGTGGATCCACTCCAGCTGCTGAGATCACTACTGCTGTGCATTTCCATTCACCAAAGCATTGTGTTTATTCTTGAGGCTGATGGATTAATTGTGTTGGTGATATATAATGTGATGTATATGTGGCCAAGCCTTCACACTGTTCCTGCCTACTCTCATGGTGATAGTTTCACCCAGCATACTATACACTATACACACAAAAACCTTTTTTCACACTTTCCTTCAAATGATGTAAAATTGGGTTTGCACAAAGACAAGGCACAGAGATGGTGGCACAGGTGCTGCTGGCAGGAGGTCTCCAACACCAGCTGAGCAACACTTGTGTGGTGTTTTGAAGAAAAGATGCTCTCTCATTTATTTTCACCTCCGTTTACTGAGGCTAAATGACTTGATTTTCAAAGGTGCTGAGCCTCCCTGACTCCCACTGA
This sequence comes from Penelope pileata, assembly GCA_013396635.1. Taxonomy (NCBI): domain Eukaryota; kingdom Metazoa; phylum Chordata; class Aves; order Galliformes; family Cracidae; genus Penelope; species Penelope pileata. Next base: position 683,125 of record WBMW01003612.1, read on the forward strand.
CTTCAGCTGGAACAATAACCCTGTCCCATTCCTGGGGCCAACAAGTCACCAAGCTACAAAACTGACTTCAGGAACCTGATTACACAAACTCCTACCAAAAGTATCAGTCCATAGCACCTTAGTGAGCTTATGCAAAATTATCCTGGGCATTAACCACCTCAGCCTCACCATTAGAGAGACCGTCATAATCCCCTCTGAATATTTGTTCCTGGGAGTCTGCAGCTCTAAGACAGCAAGGTGGTCTTGTGCTAAAAGCTGTGGCCAGGCCAAGGGGGGCAGGCACATTTCTTGTGACTTGGAGTAAGTCACGGTGACTAGATGTGTCTTGCCAGCTAACTTGACTTTTACTTGAGAATGACAGCGTAAAAAGGCACTGTTTATTCAGACATCAGGACCTGCTCAGAGATGCTGCAGGTGGCTGGCAGTATGGGATGTCACCATCACTGGACATTTCCTTTTTTCAATAATTCATTGCAAAAATCCATAGTTTTGCATGTTCCCGGGTACCATACACTTGCACACAAAGCTGCCTTCATCTCTCTAATCATATGGTAGCCAAAGAACAGTTCCTCCCATGGTGTGCAGTAAACACCATATCAAGTTCAGTGTGATCTCACCTAGTCCCTTTGCTAAATGTTACTTCCAGAAAAACAATCTTCCCCCAAGACCAAATTGAAGATGCCATTAATGTAATCAAAACTGTAACTACAGACTGACTGTGGCCTAGGCTCTGTCACATTAAGCAACACAAAAGCAAATAGATTAGGTGCTATGTTTAAATACAAGGAGCTATGTATGAATACAAGAAAATCGTTAGTAACCAAGGCAACTAATTGTGATGGAACTTCTTTTTTCATAACAAATACCAAAATAAGCTAGGAAGGGAACAGACAAAAAAAATACACCATTTATAAAAGCAGACTCTTTTAATAGTACTTGAAGCATCACATCTCAAACTATACACAGGAACACAAGCAACTGATATTAAACCCAAGAAGGCACAGACAGCCACCTTGTTCATGCCAAGGGCCAGCCAGCAGTCTGATCACTGAGCACAGACGCAGGACAGAGGCCTATTCCCTCCATAGCACTGTCCTGGCTCCCACCAGTTCCCAGATGTGGGAAATTCATCTGTGCACATAATTATGTTCGCCTTTCTCCTTGCCTTCCTTCCATTTTCATCTCCAAGTACTACTTTATTGAACACATGCAGAAATATATTCAAGGATTCCTTACAGGATCTCCTTTCCTGCATGAACAATCATTCCCTGGTTTCACTCTGTCTCCCACGATCCCCATCTGATAGCCTCAGTTCTGAATGGGAAGAGACAGTGCTACATACCCTTTACAACAAATGTTATGTATGTTGAAGCCACTCATTGTGAATACATGAGTGTGAATAGGCTTAACACAGGGCTGATGGAGGTTATAGTGCATATTCCACAGAGACGCGTAACCATGAGCTATTGCTCACCACCCTTAGCAAGGTACGTGGGCATGATATGCCAGATCTGAATCAGAGCAAGGTGACAAATGGCTGCATGATGGGAAGGCTGGTTTGCACCTTTGAAAGGGTTCTGCTTCTGCTTCTGCACAATTAACATCCAAGTGGGATTGCATATGGTTAGGAGAATGGGGTGAAGGTCTTGTAGTACTAGGGAGGGGATACATTCAGAAACCCCAGGAGCTGCTGCCAAATTTGTGACTTGTTGGGGAGTCCTACTGGCCTTCTGAGTGTCTTGGGCTTGAGTGGAGATCTCCCAAAGGTTCTGCACCAGGCATGTGGTATTAGACAAGTGCTTATGTGTCTGATTTTTTTAGTACCAGTCATACAGGCACCCAAGCACAACATTGCACAGGTACTAAGCAGAAAGAAAGCCCTCACAGGCTCTGTACTTCAGTTCCCTCAGAGGTCACCTGCCCCAGCCTGTTTTCTTCCCCCGAGAAGGCTGGAAGCTCTGCTGTTGCTCAATAAAGGGATCTGATATGAACCACTCATTAAAATGTGAATTTTTGAAGTAATCTGTTTTTTCCATCTGTCTTGAAATGTCTGCTTCTAGACTCAGACACACAGCTATAGCTGGGGGTACAAGGCTTCCTTGAAAGAAAAATAACACAGGGAAAAAACACCCCTATGTTTCTGGCCATCAGAAAGAGCTCTATTCTTCTGTGAGAAAAGGGGTAGGAAATCTTGGATATTGCTTACTCCTTAGAACTTGAAAGACAGACAAAATTGCTCCATCAGTTGCTCTTGTCCAGAGACTCACCTGATCCTTTCAGATTCCTACCCCAGCTTTCACTGACCTGCTCCTGCCTCTTCCTATAACATTTACTTTTATTCCTCCACAAATCTCGCTGTTTTTGGCTTCAGAGCTTTCTCCTTCTCTGCTATCATCATCCCTCTCTCTGAAGAGCAGAGCGCAGTGCCTGGCTGCCCCAGCAGCCCTGCCCTCTGCCCAAGACCTTCCACCTCACCTGGAGAAGGTGGGCAGCAGCAGGAGGGCCTGCAGTGCTGAGCAAAGGTGGGCAACGAGTGCCTCATTGAGGGACTGGAATAGAATCACAGAATCATAGAATCACAGAATCATTAGGGTTGGAAAAGACCTCTAAGATCATCTAGTCCAATCATTGGCCCATCACCACCATGCCCACTAAACCATGTCCCTCAGTGCCACATCTCCACATTGCTCGAGAACCTCCAGGGACAGTGACTCCACCACATCCCTGGGCAGCCTGTGTCAATGCTTTACCACTCTTTCCGAGAAGAAGTTTTTCCTAATATCCAATCTGAACCTCCGCTGGCACAACTTAAGGCCATTTCCTCTCATCCTATCCCTGGTAGCTGGGAGAAGAGGCCAACCCTCACCTCACCACAACCTCCTTTCAGGGGTTGTAGAGAGTGATAAGGTCTCCCCTGTGCCCTCTTTTCTCTAGACTGAATATTTCCAGTCCTCAGCCTCTCCTTGTAAGACTTGTGCTCCAGACCCTTCACAGCTTCGTTGCCCTCCTCTGGTCACACTCTGGGGCCTCTATGTCTTTCTTGTAGTGAGGAGTCCACCGGTGAGCACAGTCCTCAAGATGTGGCCTCACCTGTGCTGAGTACAGAGGAAATGTCTCTATGGCGGCTGGAAATGTAACAGTGGCCTGCCTACAACCTGCTCTTTTGCCAGCATTTTCCTTTAGCTTAAATAGCCCTCCTCCATCCAGAAGACACCGTTTCAGCCATGTTTTAAGTAACAGATTTAGAATGTGGCTCTAGAGATCTAAAAAATCACCCTATAACTAATGTCTTACCATGGATTTGGCTTCCCATGGACCCTTCAGGCCGCGGACCAGCAGCACAGCCTCTCTAGCCCAAGCCTTTCTCTCCTCTGCTAAGAACATGCCCTCTTACTGCCCCATTTTCTCCTTTCCTGCTTCTACCTCTCACTTTTTCTCCTTAAAATCTATATGCTCTCTATAAAATGCGGCTCAAAAGGTGAATGTGTAGAAAACAATCCTCACTCAAAGCAAGTGCATTTCTATATTTAGCAGCAAACGCTTCAGTTGTGCTGCCACAGAGCCTTTTTTAAGAGCTACACCTTCAGAAAGGTCTTCACGGAGCCACTGAGCTAGAAAGCATTGAAGGGGGGTTGCCTGCAATTCAGCATCGTTAAGCTTGTAACTCTTCAACTTCTAGCTGGAGGCAGAGCAGAGGGCCATTTGCATGGTTAGCTCAGTTTCGTTTCTTCCTAGAAACTGAAAAGAAGGAGCACAAGGTGAAAAATAAATGCCAGAGATAAAAACAAAAAAAACTTTGCCTGCCTGCAATAACACTCTCTCTCTGTTCCCTATATAACCTGTTCCAATGAGCACCGAGACACATTTCATGTCCACTGCAATAACTGAGAGCTTAATAAACCTGTCAGAGTCTTTTTTCCTAGATTAGACATGAGTATCTGGGTCCACCCTGCTTATACCAAAATGATTACATTGAATTGTATTCTGTTTACCTAAAACTGCCTATGACACTTCTACTGGCAAAGCAGTCCTCTCACCCCTCTTGGCTGATCTTACTTTTTGTGTTAAATAAATCCAGCTCAAACCTCACTGGAGAGTTTTTGTATGTTGGAAAAAATCTTTTTCATGCTTGTGTACAACCAGGGGTCTAAATCCTGCCCTTCACATTTATTAATTTCAATGTGGTTCATTAACTTTATACTTGCCTATGTGGTGGGCTCTGTGAAGACATCTCATCTGCATCCATGGAAATGCATTTTCACTGTTCTGTAGAGTGTTTACTAGACCCTTCTAAAATGATATTAAAAATATATGACCATCACGACACTCTGCTCACTGCATAAGATAGAGGGAGAAAGTGAGAATTGTGAATATTGTTAGTTCTAGAGAAAAGCATTGTGTAGAAGTTTTTATTCCTCCAAGTGTTTTTAATAAGGACAAATATCTGTATGCTCTCAATTATTTGCACAAAGAGCATAAACCTACCATCTAGACTCTTCTTATCTTAAATCATTACATTATTATTAAACAGTTAGTTGAATATGACAAAAAATCAGCATTTGCCAGACAAACATTCCCTGAGACTTCTCTTAAACGCAAACATTTATTTTTCAAGTATCAATCACATTTTTTTCTAATTTTATTCTGCCATTTGATACCTGCACCATTTTTATTCCTCTGTCCATTGTCACCCCAAAGGCATCTACATATGAGCAGACTAAAGGTGTTTGCACATTTCTTACAACCAGGTGAAGTACTGCCTTTGATTCAGTAGCCATTGATGTCAGTGAGACCTTTGCCTTGGTACAAATTTTGTGGGGATCCTAGGGTTTAGTTCACAGCTGATGAGGAACACATAGGGCTTTGTAGCACTACAACTGCTAAGTCAAAATTATTGACTCAGAAACCTCTTACTTAAGAAAAAGAGAGTTTCCTTGAGTTCAAGAGCTTTTGGGAGATTTCAGAATTCTCTAGCTCATTCTTTGTTTTTATCAAGGTAAGGAACTTCCCACTGATGATTGTAGAGAGGTCAGCACTGCCATGACGCACCTTACAGCTGCCTGGGGGAACAGTGAGAACTAAGCTGTCAAAAGCGGCATATCTGGGGGGCAGATGCCAGCAAACCAGCTCAGCCACATCAAAATCCCAGCCTCTTTTCCACTTGCCTGTCAAAGGTGATGGATCATGCCAATGGTGATGGAGAATAAGGCATGCCAGCCGGGTAAATAGCATCGTGCTTCCTTTAAATAAGTCCTATTAAAACCCAGGTATTTTTCATTTTCCTCTCCTGTTTTGAGGTGCAAGCCAATGAGCAGAGAGGGCAGGAAGGAGTTTCTGTGTTGTAATGTGGATTTGTGGCTTTTTCCTCTCAAAATCTAGACTTAGCTACTAAAAAAGAGAGAATATTAAGCCTGATGCGCAAACTCCCCGAGATATCATGTCATGTTCAAGGATGGGAATTTGCTAGCACTTCGAAGCACAGAAACATCTGCAGAAGTGGGTGGAAGGGAAGTGCTTTGGGTGCACAGATAATTATTGGGATTGTTACATGATAGACGAGGTTATTTTCTCAGTTCTGTGCAGGCAGTTCATAATGACATTATCCCCAAAAAGGGATATAATATTCAGTTATCGCAAATAAAAGGAAAGACCATTGCCACCCCACTGTCAGCCAGAAACTCCAACAGCCTTTCCACTCTAGAAGGGAATACAAGGGATATGCTTATTCAATGTTAATTCCTTTCTCCGTGGCCTGTAAAACATAAGGATGATGACCTACAATTTCCACTTATAAGGTAGAGCATGCATTGGATAGGATTTAGGAGCCTGCACACCTTTGTGAATCCTTTGTCAATGGTCCTAAACATCTGTCCGCAAACATTACAATTAACAGGAGGGTGTTTTCTTATTCATTTTTGATTTGTATACCGAATCTCGAATATTCAGAAAAAGATATTTCAAAGGAATGTAAACTATTTGAAATGATTTGGAGCTAGATAGAAGTACATACATCTACAGCATCGCCCAAACCCAAAACAAGGGAGAGAAAAACTAGGAGAACTTTTTTCCCATCGTATATCAACATTTTGAGTTAATCGTCCTTGACTTTGTTAAAACAGTTTTTATCTTCTCTTACCTTACTTTTATGCTTGGAAGGAGGCCATATTTCTAAAATTCATGCAGATAAAGTTATTGAGTATACTCAGTGTGAGTGGAGAGCAAAATAGCAAACCATAAAAGTAGAAGGTCTGTTTGTATGAGTTATGTCACTGTATCTATTGTGGAGGATAGTACTGGCTCTAGAATATATTGCACTGCTGAATGTACTTGGGCCCACTCAAGGTTACAGTGTTCTTGTTCTCCTCCATACTGCATAACTATTCTGCTCAGCTGGGTAATGGCTGTTCTGCTCTAAGAGAAAGGGAAAGCATATTTTTGGAGAATGGGGTTTAATGCAGAAATACATACTGACGCACAAGCATTTAATACGTATAGCTGAATACAAATTTAACTGGAGGATAGAGTTCAACATGTTAGTAACAGCAGAAACGTTCATCAGTTTAAGAGACAAATTAACTAAGTGAACATCCATTGCATGAGGTTTCATAGTCAGCTTCAGCTCTTATACAGTGGTTTTCGACTCTAGGTCACTAAAGCTGTTAGAAACTTCTTGAGAACACACGGAAGCCAGACCAAACAATTCAGGTTTGCAGCAAGACTCCCGTATGTTCTTGACTAAGAATCAATGCCCTCTCTTGTCCCTTTTCCCATTTAACTTACATCATTTTGAGTTGGATGTATATTGCCAAGAAATCAGGCTGTTGGCACTGCAGTCAAAAGAGCTGTAGACTTCTTGTGGGACTTCAGGTAAATCACTTCTTCCCTATTTCTCTACTAAGTATAGCAGACCTTGCTTGTTGATCGACATTGCTGTAGCATCCAGTTCTGCCTTCAGCCAGGGCTTCTAGATGTTTTTGTAACACAAGAGTTTGTACCACAATATCACTTGATCACCTTTCATGCAATCTGAACAATTCTGAATCCTCCCCCAGTTTGCACAAATCATCTCTTGCCCTTATGGAATGATGAGCTGATTCAGTATCTAGCAGAGGGCATTCATCCGTTCAGCATAATAAGGCTTCCTTGACATAATCAACTTGACATAATCAACACTTACAAATATCATTCTATTTAATATGTATTTCTGAGCGGTGGCCATTGATGTCTAAAATGTGACTCAGGAAGATTATTGACATATTTCACATGAACATGGCACTATTTATTAATGATGGTCCACAGCTGTACCAGCTTACAGTCTCTGGGAAGCATTTTCAGCATACCACACAAATCACATGCATTTTTCAGTTATTCCTGGAGATAATTATTTTAGATTTGAAAAAATGTATAAAAACAAAAGGAACAGCTAATCTATGATCCATTGTAGTTCTAATCTGCCTTTACACAACGTAATAGAAAGGAAGAGCAGGATTATATCATATTCCAGATTTTGCCTCTTAAGGCCCAGGAAAACCAGATTTTTATGGTTTCTCCCACTGGAATAGGTCAAGAATAACTCCCTAAAATTTATCAGATTTAGACTGCTCTATTTTAAAGGTTTAAATCACTACACATTCAGATAAGATGTCCTTGAATGCACAGCTCTCAACCCATCCCTCATTAAGTCGCCACCAGGGTACCCATAAATGCAAGAATGCCTTCTCTGCTTTGGAAATGGAGAGGCTGGACTTACCTAAAGGCCAGATATAAGGAATTTAGCTGGGAATACTCATATTATTTAAATCCCTGTCCTGTTTGTATTGGGATATGAATAAATCATAAGTTTCTTAGCAAAACAAGTCCTAAATGGAAGCACAATCTGCCTCTTTAAATCTATGGGCATCCTTTCAGATCAGAGGAAAATCTGCCTGCAGAAAAGTTTGCCTGAAAACTGCATGGCTCAAAAGCTCTTACTTGCTATGCACCTCATGCACAGAATTGCCTTCTGCTGAGAAGCACAAGGAGCACAGGCTGTGTGTGTTTTAAGATTGTCTGATATCACTTGCATTGTTCAGATAGATTTTATGACATGTCCTTTTGCTCTAGTAATGATTTGTTGTTCTGTCGTGTTTCATTAAGCTATTATTTGTAAAGTGTTTTGTGCTGCATTGCATGAAAGCTGCTATATAAGCAATTTTATGGGCTGGAATGACAATTCACATATCTACGGGCAAGGATTAATGATGCTAAATATTCAATACAGTTGTTCCTTTCCTTAAATCCTTTGTTTTGAGGAAGGATAAATTAAAATGAGTGAGGAGATGTTATGTATAATAGGTGTAAGCATTTCTGCTGATAGAAGATTTGAGGAGATCAAAGAACATGAAAAATATCTCTAAATAATATCTATTTGAATGTGGCTGCTATATGTCATGTAAATTACTCAATAAAACAGGAGTGTGCAAACTACAGAGCAAAACTAATAACATATCAAATAATTCCTTTGCCAAATATGGAAAAAAAGGTAAAATAAATGAATCCTTTATCATCTTCACCACCAACTCTAAACTAAAGCAGTTTGCTGAAGTGGACTGAACTATTCTAAAACATTCAGCAGGAGACAGATGTCTGTTGAACCCAGTTCTGCTCAAAGCAATTTGCTGGAAGAACTATTTCCCACGTGAAGAAAATCTGACTGTTGGATTCAAAATATTCAACAATTTTTTGTCACTGGGACAAGGATCATCTCTCCAGGACCATTAGGAATTTTTAATGAATAATCCTAGACTGTCCTTGTACTTCATGCTTCTCAGACTTGATCGTCTTTACTTGACTTCTGCAACATCTGTCAGTTAACATGGGTTTTAGTCTTTTTTCTAGGACCTTCTGTCAATCCTGAGCTAATGATCACTTAATGGCTTAGTAGCAGCGTGGTACCTCCACGTCAGGTAACTTCTGTAACAACTGCAAGTATCAAGTGTTGCTCAAATATATTTTGTGAAGTATGTTTTTAGACTTCTGCTCTATTTTAGGGTAACGTTTGCTCCAAAACCAATGTGCTGTTGTTCACCATTGATGGAAGAAGATTAAACTTCTATCAGATCATCTCTGCTTAAAGAATATGATTTTTTAATGTTTACTAATAACAGATGCACTAGTTTGTTTAGTTGGTTTTCTCTGGGTAAGTGAGGTCATTCTTGACTATTCAGCCCCAGATCTTCTTATTCTGTACAAAGGAGTCCCCATCTAACTACAGACACCCAACAGAGAAAATGACCTCCACTTATCACATAAGAAACAATTTTACAAGATTAGTACCAAAATAAGCAGCCTTCCAGCACTGCTAGAATATCCTTTTTACCTATCTTCATGCTTTTTGCACTATAATTTGCCCTAATAAAGTAGGTCTTCACCACTCTCAAGTCAGAGGAGTTCATGCACATTTTAGTGCAGAAAGTAAACAGAAGAAAACTTTTCTTCTATAGGGCTGATCAAACACTTGAACAGTTTGCTCACAGTTTGTGGAGTCTTCATCTGCAGAGGTATACAAAACCCAGTCAAGCAGTAGATGTCCCTGCTTGAGCAGGCAAATTGGACTAGAAGATCTCAAGAAGTCCCTTCCAACCTCAACCATTCTGCAATTCTGTGAAATACTGCTTGAAGGAACATAGTCTTCAGCAACCTGGGCTGCAGGATGCCCAGGATTCTCACAGATCAGACATTTAGATAATGAGCATTTGCTTAAACATTTAGATAATGTGGATTCTGGCACTTTATTATAAAAAAAAAAAAAAAACTTGCCAGGAGCAATTAAGTTTTTTTCCACTTCTTTTCAGCCTGAAATCATTTCTACATGCATTGCTTCCTTAGTTGAGAAAGTAAGAATTGTTCCCATGCTGAATCGAAAACATCGTTTGTGTAGCCATTACCCCAGGGTGAGATTTTCCCCTTGGCAATCTCTTTTGAGGCAGATGAATCTATACTAGCACAAAGGGCAAAAATCTTTCAGAAAGTAGTGGGAGTCTCCAGTGTTTTACTTCACTCCATTAAGGTCATCTGGAGAAGGAAAATGTTTGCATGGGTGATCCTAGTTACAGACTGCTGTGCCATGTCCCAGACTGCCACTAGGATTAGGCAGGTGGAGGAAAGCGTGAAACAAGGATTGAGGCCAAAAACTGTATTATTTTCCTGATGACTTTACTGGTTATCTATGTCAGCTAGATCTGGGGAGACAGATCAGGGAGATAGGGAAGATCTTTTCCCACATTATTTCATTCACTGCTGTCCTCTCTCTGGTTATGTTCTCTCGGCACTGTCTGACAGACCTGGAGATTTCTCTTCAAGAGTAACTCTAACTAGGATCATCAGCCCACAGGAAATGTCAGTCTTCCCTACATAAGTAAATGCTTTCAACAGAGACAGATATGTTTCCATACAGCTTGACTTCCAGCTTTGCCTGTTGTTTATCCCCACTTCCTAGGCATCCATATGAGTGTGTATATTTCAGTGTTGCAGTGAGAATGATTTATTCACATTACTGTGCTGACTAAATCCTAGACAAAACAGAACAACTTCTAGAGCTGAAAAATACAGCAAGAATGCAGAGTGAAGCTTTTTCTTCCTTTCTGTAGGGTTTGGATGGGTAAAGAAGGGGCTGGCTCCTAACATAAGAGTCGTCCTGATCCCTGTGTCATGGAGTTCGAAATGTTTCTTCTCTCCTACTGGGGCAGGAACAATAAAAGCTGGGCTGAGGGACATATACAGGTCTGGCAGTGATGGTTAATTGCCAGCTCTGCTCTCCCCAGCACCTGTGTCCTTAACTTGGATATCTCTGAAGTATCGCTGCTCTTTGAAGACTGAGGCAATTCACATCTTGCAGCAGCAGGGCCCTGGACCAAAGCATGACCTGGTTACTAATACAACCAGATAATTATTCCCTGATGGTTAATGTGTATTCATTATAATGTGTATCTAATGCAAATTATTCATTTTAATTGTGTTCTCTCCTCCCTACACGCACTTAACTCCCATTGACAGGAGATCAGAACAGACCCCCTCTGCTTTCACTTATTAGCAAGTGTTACAAGGATTATTCTGGTTGGGGAAGGTTTCGGGTGCTCTGCCATGATGTGTGTGACTCATCCTCTATTGTAGCAAGTAGGGAGGGTTAATTTCACAGTGTTAACATGAAAAAGCATGTGGAAAATGTAATGCTTCAAAGAGCTGCCTTCTGTGGAAAGTCATTGCTAATTAGGTGGTATGTGGGTGTCATCTGGGTCTCTGTAAACTATAGGTCATGCCAATATTTGAATCCTCTGAAAATTTTAGTGTAATGAGGGGGAAATAATTAGCATTTCACCTTTCATGGAGAAATTGTGATTAACTATGAACTAACTCTTTTTAACGATTTTAAGGTTTTCTAGAATTGTTAAGCTCCTTGCTGTTTTCAAAGCTCTGTGCTTAATGACAACCAGAGGGCACAAGGGAGTCTTATTGACTATCACAAAGGGTCTCCATCTCTCTGATCTAGACAATTACTGTCATCAACTCTTTATGCTGAAACACTATCTTTATCCACCTGAGTTTTGGACTGTATTGTGCTAAGTTCTGTCTCTCAATACAGAAAGACACAGTCCGCCATCTGACCGAAGTAAAAACTGGGAAAGAAATCAGAACAGCTAACCATTCTGTAAGAAGTCAGTTCATGTAATGAATCAGAATCAGGACTACAGGACTGAAGCTCTCAGGCTGACACACTGCTTCTCCTGGACAGAAATGCCAAGAGCAGGCTAGCCTCTTCCCAGTAGCTTTTAGAGAGGTGAAAGCCAGGATGTCACACCACTTCTTTCCAATGGGAATATCCAGTCCACAAAGAGGTGGTGAGTACAGCAGGAGATGGGTGCATAAGCAAACTCTAAAACAGATAACTTAAGTCCTAAATACAGCATTGTTATAACCTAATCCCCACTGTGGCTCTGAAGACACTTTGTGCTAAGCTCCTTGATGTTAGTTAATTAAGGACTGCTTCAGGCATTTGTGCAAGAGCAACAGTCACACTCCTGATTGACATGAATTCTTATCCATGTTATGAAACATTTCTGCTCCTGCCGTTGATCCATTACCTGCAACGCAATCCAGTCTCAGCAGAGATGATCTTCACTGCTGCCTCGCAGAAGTATTTGTCCCTGTGTTTATGTCACAGCCCTTGCTGTCTTGGAATTGGCAGTGGAACTCATGTCTGGACTCAAAATTCCCTACATTTGTCTGGTTTCCTCTTCCTGCAGGAAAAGTAGAGTCTTATTGTTTTGCAAGAGGAGCAAATTCTTCTGTTTTGTCCTACATCCAAATGGACAGAACTTTAACCACCAAGAACACCCATCAAGGCTTGCAAGAAGGTCCATCCAGCCACAAAGCTGGTTTTAGGGCTCCCTGCTCTTTCTTACATAACCTAGAATAGCAGTTTCATTGGAGTCACATAACCAAATCGCCCTACGTCTTAAAGGTGACTCCTATAACAAAAACAAGAGTATCTTAACACATCCCATGATAAGGATCTCCTCCTGAAACTCCAAAGCATTGCTGAGAAATGTGTTGTAGACCCATGCAACTGTCTTCTTGCATCTTAAGGAGATCTTCGTGTTCTGGTTCTAGGTACAAAGCTGACAGAACCCAAAGAGATATACTCATCCCAAAGAGGGATGTAAACTGTTAGTTTAGATTGTTCTGCCAGCAAATGACACTGCCCTATCCATGCTGTATCATGGCCTCACTTTTCTCATGTAAAGATTGAACAAGTACATAATTTTCAAGTGTTATTCCCATTAGAAATATGAAACTTGGTTTCCAAAAGATTTTAATGGAATGAAGTTCCATAGGACAGAGCACAGCCTCAGTATTTTCATTTCCCTGATGCCTTCAGCAGTTTTCTGGCTGACGGTGGGATGCCATCCCAGGAGTGCTCCTGGACACTTTGCTGTGTGACATTTTGGCTGGTAGCAGCTGGCAGAATCAGGCATGCCCTGAACACAGTGGGGAACCCACAGCCATCTCCTCTCCAACTCTCTCTGTAGGTAGTGTGGACCATATGTGTTCCCTGGCAGGTTGCAACCAGCAATATAGGAGCTGGCAGTGCTCTGCCCATTCTCCCTGAAAAACCACAGATATCAGAGCTGCCAGCCACTGACAGGCAGGAGGTTCGGCCGAGAGCCATCTGTCCATGCACGCTTTCTGCCACTGCCATTGCTGATGTCCAGCAAGCTCCCACAGGCCTGCAGAATGAACTGCATTTGGCCTCACATAAAAAACTGATGCTGAGAGGAAGACATGACAGGGAGCCAGCAACTTTCACCTTTTAAAGAGAAGTATGCACATGAGCGGAAATTAGTGAGAAGAAGAATAACAACATGACTACCTACCTTTCTGGAACAATGCGGTGTGTCACCATATGTGCATGCTTCAGGGCCTCCAGGGATGCAGTGCTTGGAAGAGAGGCGACATCTTCATCCAACAAATTAATAATCGTGGTGAAAATGAAGGCTGTAGTTTAATTACTGCACAGTGAGTTAGGGAAGGGTCATTTAGCTGATCAGAAGGCTGAGATTGTTCAGCCTGGAAAAGAGAAGGCTCTGAGGAGACCTCATTGCAGCCTTGTAGGCCCCATATGGGGCCTACAGGAAAGACTGGGAGGGACTCTTCATCAGGGATTGTAGTGACAAGACAAGAGGTAATGGTTTAAAACTAAAAAATAGTAGGTTCAGACCAGATATAAGGAAGAAATTCTTTAATATGAGGCTCGTGTAGCACTGGCATAGAGGCTGCCCAGGGAAGCTGTGGATACTCCATCCTTGGAGATGATCAAGACCAGGTTGGATGGAGCCCTGGGCAGCCTGATCTTGTGAACACCAACCCTGTCCGTGGCAAGGGGTTGGAACTGGATGGGCTTTAAGGTCCCTTCCAACTCAGACCTTTCTGTGATTCTACGATATTCACATTACAAGTTTAGGAAAGAAGGCAAGTAGCAAAAATGATGTGACAGATTCTGCTAGCCTGCCTGGTTTAGACACAATATTGCCTAAAACATGTACACCATTAGACTTCACAGCTATGTGAATATGCATCCATGTGTATGCCACGGGCTGGGATAATGCAGTTTGGGAAGTTTGCAGGTAATATATTGGGGCAGCAGGCAGATGCCATGCAATAAATTCCCCTTGAAGAGAGATGCACGCAGACAAGAGTGTCTCAGTAGCCTGAAAACTTGCCTTCAATATCAGCTTAATGAAAGAACCCTGAAGAGTGGACTTAGAGCAAAAAAGCATTTCATGGGTGTGAACATCACTGAAAAAGAAGCGGAAAAGCCATCTGCTCTGTGGTGGCAGGAAAAACCAGACTAGCCTAAAATTCAGGGGAGCAGCTAGTGACTGGAGGCACCCATGGGAGGTGGCTGCAGATGCACAGAACATCGTTCCAGAAACCCCCTTATTTTATTCAGCCTAAATCTCTTGTAGACTCCAGAAGAAACCTCAGAGCCTTATGGGAGCAGAAGAGGGATATTAGGACCAAGCTGGCTGCAGTTGTTGCCCAGGGACACTAGATGGAGATGCCGGTAGCGATAGAGAATAGGTGAAGGGGTGTGCCACCAGCCTTACAGGGAAAAACAGAGTGGGTAGGTACCTTCAGCTCACCGTTATTGATGCTGTTGGCTTTAAGTTTTGCTTAAAAGCCTTCTGTTTTCAGATCCCATTACAGCTCTATACAGGCCATTAGTTAATTAAGTTATGCCACCAGAGCCTGTTGAATCTTGGAGATGTGGAGATGTTGTTATTCACTGCCAGCTCTGTCAGGCTCCCCCTCACCTCCCTCCTCTTCACTCCTTTCCACAGACAAATTTGGAAAATACAGTAAAATCTAGGTCCTGAGTGGATCAAAGAAGTTATGTTATCATTGATGAAGCTTAGCCAACACAGCATTCCTGTGCCAAGTGCATCAAATCACTATTTCTACACAACTGTGACACTTACATCTTTGAAATACCAAGACCATCATCAGAAGCCATTAATTTATTTTTCCCCCTTCAAGTTTGCCTCTGCCCTGCCCATAACACACTGTCCAGAATCAGGAGTTTACCTGTAAAAAGAGGAAACCCTTGATACTCTCTAGCCAAGCCATCTGTGCTTTCCAGAGGAAGGCATTTTATGTCCTCCAAAACACTCAGAGGAGAAAGCAAATTGGCAAAGCCAAAAAACGGTTGCCTGCACCTCTGTTTGCCCCAACTCATGTATCAACACCAACTGCTTCTGTTGAAAAACAACCTCCTATGGTGCCTATTACCATCATTTCTTGCTTGAAATAAATGTCTTCTGCCAAGCGCTCCACCCAAGGCTGCACACAGTCATAGAATCATAGAATATCCCAAGTTGGAGGGGATCCATAAGGAGCATTAAGTCCAATGCCTGGCTCCACGCAGGACCACCCAAAACTCAAGCCCCATGTCTGAGAGCATTGTCCAAATGCCCCTTGAACTCCTGCAGCATGGGGCCATGACCACTGCCCCGGGGAGCCTGTTCCCTGCCCACCACCCTCCAGTGAAGAACCTTTTCCTAATATCCAGCCTGTCACTCCCCTGACACAGCTCCATGCCGTTCCCTCAGTCCCTGTCACTGTCACTAGAGAGAGGAGATTCGCTCCCCTCGTGAGGAGCTGTAGGCCAGCATAAGGCCTCCCCTCACCCTTCTCTTCTCTGGGCTGAAAAAAACACGGGACCACAGCTGCTCCTCATCTGTCTTCTGAACTTCAGTCAAGTAACGCTACAGCATGGAGTCTTATGCAATCAAATTCATCTAGGCCCTACTCAAGTTCAGTGAGCAGACCTGGTACAATCTCTACTGATTTTAGAAGATGAGCTCTTTAATGAAAAAGATGAGAATTATGAATAAATTCGTAAATCCCATTGATGGAGAGCAAAGTCGGGAGTGAAGCCATATGGATACTTACCCTATTCTCAATGGCTGCGGATTCTACAAGCCTGGAGTGCAACAGATAAAACTGGCAAATCTGAAGCTGCAGAATTTTTCTCTTAGCAGGGAGCTGTTTCATTCGTCAACAGAAGGGAAGTGATACAGTCATCACCAGATGATCTGGGCTGCATTTTAGCCTGTGCAGAAACTGAACCCAAAGGCTACTCAAGCAAAGGAAAGATGAAAACTACATCTGACAAGTGACAACATGTTGTACTCAGACTGCTTCTTATCAGAACATGTAACAATTTAGGAATTTGCTTCTTACATTTTCTAAGAGCTTATTTTTAGCTTCACTGACTAAATTAACTACCTTTTCTCCTTTCTCAGTGTCTTTACTGAATGCCACTGACAGTAGGAAAGCAGAAAAATCCAGCGCTTTCTCCTTATGGGACACAGCAGCAGGTCTTTGTAGTCAAACATGATGTGAAGTCAGTAGTCTTTGTCAGATAACTGACCTTATGAAGTCATGACACTGGTAAGTCATGGCTGCAGCACTGCTCCTCTTAAGGTAAAAAAAAATACTCTGTGTGGGAGTGCTGGGGCAGGAGGAAAAGAGGGGAATGTTGAGAGGACAAGCTGCAATTTGTTTGCCTTTTTCAGAACCAACAAGTTTCTTATTATCAGAAATCAGGACTACATCAGGTAAATTGAATTACTAACATATCAATGGCAAGGGTATGAACTTCAGTGAAAACACAGAGAAGGGAGAGAGAAGACAGCAGAAAATGGCAATAGGGGCACTAAATTCCTCTACATTAGAACAGAATGAGTGCTATAGTTTGTGTTTTCTGCATGCAAGGTTCCAAATCTTCCTACAGTCCTAAAACAGAGGTGATCAGGCCTAGCTTGTTGTTGCTGCTTCTCATTGCTGTGCTTTGCAGGGTCAGCTTGCAGACGCAGACTGTTCCAACTCTGCTCTAACCCTACACTGGCTTTGCTATGGCACAGAAGCCTTATTTCTGCTATCATGTGAAGACATAGCACAGCAATCATGTGATGGGTCTGAAATGAGGAGAAGAAGGGGTAAATATTCCACCAAAGGTTCAGGATAACAGTCTCCACCAAATCACAAGAACTAGCAAAAGAGTATCTTTAATTCAAACCTAAAATAGTTTGCAGAAAATACTGGATCCAATTGAAAACTGAGCATGATAGTGGTAGGTGGAATTAGTACTTATCTCAAGACATGCCTCAGTCCTTGATTAATAAGCTGCTTCTGAACTGTCAAATCATCAGTGTCCAGACCCACGAGGAGACGTCAGCTCAACTGCCACCGAGCTGATGAAATTTCACATCTAAATACGAATGCCGAGCCAGGTGCGTACTGATTTCTCAGTGTTGAGTGAGTTCAGGATCCCGCAGGACCCTGAAATTCCTCAAGAGCTGACCATGAAGCTAAGAGCAGTGATTGCTGCAGTCATAAATAGTTAACTACAGCTGGTGCTACCTTCTGCTCAAAGATTTAGGTAAAACAGTGTGTCAGTGACTCTTAAATAAACACCTAGTGCTTGCAGTGCTTTAGACAGATTCCTCTCATATGAAAATACTGAGCCTTACCCTGCTCTGTCTAGTTGGAGTGAAAATGCAGAAGGCCACGTAGTCTATCTATCTTCCCGCCTCAAGACAGTACAAGCTCTGCCTAAAATAATTCCAGATTTGCCTGATAGAGGGGAAAAAATAAAAAGTACAGCCTGAAAATCCGAAACATATGGGCTTAAAGTTAGGCATTACAATCAATGCTCTATCTTAGAGCTACCACTGAGTTCACTGGCATGTAATGTCTAGCTACAGGCACCCACACTTCCACTTATGAAACGAAGCTCTGTCTCTGTGGACGAGAACTGCTTGGCTGAAATAGCCCCTGATGTGGACTCCATTCTCAGTTCCTCAGTGATGGAAGACCTAACAGTAGGTTTTTCATCCTTGAGGGCAGGGGTTGCCAGCTGAAATGGCAGTGGGAAAAGGTCAAACACCAGGAAAGAGTGCTTCATCAATACATTGTCTGACAATATTCAGTGAAAACATACCCAGGAAGGCACAAATGGCTGAATTAAGCCCAAGGGTCTGAACCTGTAGCAAGAGAGAGTAGAAGAAGAAGTGCCCAAATCCCAGCACCATGAAGAGAGAGCAGCTTTCTCCTGGCAGATTTAGATGAGATGTTAGGGGGGAATCTTTCACTCAGAGGATGGTGGGGCATTGGCACAGGTTGCCCAGAGAAGCTGTGGATGCCCCATCCCTGGAGGCGTTCAAGGCCAGGTTGGATGAGCCCTGGGCAGCCTGATCTGGTGGGTGGCAACCCTGCCCACAGGAGGGGCGCTGGAATTGGTTGGGCTTTATGGTCCCCTCCAACCTAAGCCATTCTATGATTCTATGACAGTTTGGGAGCTCTTCTGGACCAGTGGTTATGCACCCTGAGTGTTTCAAGGGCAATACGAGTCAGTAGATCAGTGTGAGATCATTTCTTCTGCCCCTCCACAGACAGGAGAAGTGTATTTCTGATCTCACAAGCTGCTCACTGATGGGCTGCTCATCAGTTCCTGATGCGTCCCCTTGCTCTCTGCGGGGAACAACCTCTCTCCCCCAACACCTCTCCATCGTCACCCAAATGCCACCCTTCAGCTATGCCAGTACAGCAAAGTGGGGGTGAGGGACTGGGCTGTGTCAGAACATGTCTTCCCCTTTCCATTTCGTCGTTGCATGTGTTTTGGCACCCTTTTGGTGTACATCTGTACAGAAACAGCTATAGGAACAGGGCAATGGTAGCTGAAACATGCAGACCTAGGAGGGGCAGAAGGAAGAGAGATAGTCAGGAGGCTTTGCAGCATGAATGCAACCAAGCACTCATTATATCCATAGTGCCTGGTCCCAGAGCCAGACTGCAGTCTGAGCAGGGACCTCAGCTAATTATTACCTTGAAGTGATGGGCTATGACAGATACTGAGCCCACGAGCTTCTCGACGCTCGGCATGCAAAACATCTCTCCATGAGCTGGGTTTTCTCAGGCCACTGTGAAAAGACTGACTGATCTCAGAGTGCTTTTCTGTCTCCCCAGCCAATCTGACCCCAAATGCTCGCTAAGCACAGCACCAAGTGCCCTATTTTGCATTGCCTGTAACATCCCAAAACAGTGTCTGACTTCTCAATTAGTCTGAGAGAGGACTGTAAACTTGAAATCCAAACTGATGGACTGTGAAATCCATATCACGTTGTCACCCACAGCACACTCTCCCTGCTCTGCACTGAGCTATAAATAGACTTTCATTATTAGGAAGCAGACAAAGGCAGCTTGGAAGATGTTCCACTCTGACACTACTCCTGGCTTACTGATTTCTTGTTTTCACCTTGATAGAAGAGTGAAGATGGGGACAAGCAGGGAGGGGCTGCTTAGCAGCAACAGAGCTGAAATCACTTCTTCCCCTAAGCAGGATTATTTCTGTGGTCTGGGATTATTTTTCTTTTCTTTTTTTCTTTTCTTCTTTCCATTCTCTCCCCTGGAGCCAAGAGGCTCAGAATGTATTACCCTGTGCAACAGAATACATTAAACCCACCTCCTGTGCTAGGTCATCTGTTTAAGCTCCTGGAGTTTGATTGCTAACACCCAACAATGCAGTCATGGAACACTTAATGTTTTCTTACTCCCTGTTTTATTTCTATCAAGAAAAAAAAAAAAGAAAAGATGGTCTTTGCTATAGCAATTTGAACTGCATAAGAGAGTTAACAACTAGGAAGATATGCAAGGACTTGAGTCTTCGAGCAGGAGGCAAATCCCAGCACACCAGTCTCCTTTCCAAACTCCATTCTTTGCAGTGATGGAGCTAGTACGTGCCTTTCTGAAAAAGCCAAATCCACAACGGAAGTGGCTGGTGTCCCCCAACAGCCAAGAGCACTTCCACAGTGAGAAGAGTCACAGGTTCCATGATCCTGAGGCATAAGCCAGGAAAGTTCTGGAGATTTGTGTTCTTTGGCCACTGGACACATAGAAACAAACCCTTTGTGTATCTTTTTTTTTTTTTTTTTGACAGTTCAGTGTCCCTTTAACAAAAAGTAAACTCACACCAGGAGTAGAATGGTTAACTTTTCTTGTCCATTCATACTTCGGGTATAAATACCAGCTCTGCTCTACCTAAAGGTCCCCTATGACATGCAGCAATTTTTCTGCCTGTGGCTTTTACATCAAGGTCAATTAAACAAGGCATTGGCTGACTACTATTTGTACAATATACTTTCATTTCTCAACTAACAGAAGTGAAATGGCTGGGAATAAAACACAAGAGGTTTTAGATTTGGATCAGATAGGATTATATGAACTTCTGAGATGGCTGGTAGTGTCTGTTTGCTCTGCAAGCTGCCCTTTTTTATGTCAGCTTTCCCTGAACAATGCAGCAAACCCCTAAATGCCCATAACTCATGCACGTTGTCTGTGAAGAAAATCTTATCCACAGAGCTGTGTTTGAGGTTGCTGTGGCATTAATATATCTTTTCCATAGCATACAAATTCACTGCTTTCCAGCCCCCTTTTGAGCCCTGTTGGTCATTTCTTCCTCATGACAATTTTCAACTCCGCAGCTTCTGCTAAATGCAACCGAAATAGTCTGTGAGGCTTTGCTGGAAAACACATCTGTGGGCAAGGGAATGAGTGGAGCATGTTGAATGCAAATCACTGTAACCTACATCTATAAAACCATCCAGATTTTCAAAGCTGTGTTTTTAGTGCTTCAGTGTAATGCATGGCCCATCAATGGTAGCATATGAAAAGCAAGGAGATGGTACATTGCAGCGTAGGAGCACAGAGTATTTGGGGCACTGAAAGTGTTGGACAGAAAATGTTAGATGTTATTACATTTGCATCCTTGCACAAGCTTGGGACAGCAGCTTTGAGAAAGGGAACCTGTCTATCCATCTCCCTGAAGTGTTCCCTGAGTAGTTAGTGCCCACAGAGTAAAGCTGACTGGGATTCTTCCTGCCAGAAATGAGATAGAGGGTCCCATATCTATGGGTGACATCTGTAGGGTGCCTTGCTGAGTAATGTAGGGAATTGCAGCCAAGAAGAAATACACTTATTTCAACGTTTCCACAAAATTCTAAGTGCTAGGACTGTAATAAAAATCAGCAGTACATAACCTAAACTTGCATTTTATGTGGGTTGTTCTGAAAGTAATGCCTCCTATTTATTTCCATGGAAACTGCAACAGATAGAAAGAGCACAATAACACTGTTTGATAGAGCAAATTCTCAGCTATAAAGCACTATTTTTCAACATAGTTACCACCATTAGCTATGCATTTTTGCCAGCCATGAACAAGAGTCTGAATTCCACACTCATAAAAATCTGCACCAGCATAGGTGATCCACTGTTTCACAGCTGCTATGATGGCATTATTGCTAGGAAAATGCTGCCCACACAGTCCATCTTCCAAACAGATGCCCAAACAGATGGAAGTCAGAAGGTGCCAAATCAGGACAGTTCAACCAAGACTGGCAATGTGCTCCACAGTTTCCAGACTGGTATGAGGCTTGATTTGTCTTTCATGCTGCTATCGCTACAGCTGAAATGCACCACCCACCACCTCACTGTGCTCACATTCACTGTTTGGTCTCCATAAATGTTCAGCAAGTATTGACGAATGTCAATGGGTGCCATTTTTTCCACATGGGGGAATTCAACTCCACACCTTTGCTCCATATGCACTTTCATGTCAGACGCCATTTTGTGAGACCACCCCTCTGCTGCCATCTGTCACACGGCAACAAAATGGAACAGGATATTGGTGGGAAGGTTCAACCTCTACTGCCATACTACCAACATTCACCTCAGATGTCATGGGCTAACAGAATAAGATAGGAGGCATTACTTCCAGGGCAACCCATGTATTTTTGCAAATTTCGTGTTTGGAATGGGGGCTGTAGATGGAGATTTTCATATTTTACTATCTGTACTTTCTAACAGATGCTGAAAACAAATTTCTGAGGTTGTGAAAGCATACAAAACTACAATCACCTGTGATAATCTTCATTTACCTATCCCCTTTCCAGAAAATCTCAGCACTAATTAAAGTTTGTGTGATGTAAAGACACTTTGGAAACCTGTACTGCAGATTCACTGATTAATGAAATTAATATTAGGACAATAAGGAATACTACTGGAATAACAAATGCTCATGAATCTTAATAACAACTGAGGGAAAAAAAGGCAGATACTAGATGTTTTAAATCTATTAAGCACTTCTGCTTTGTGTATTGACACAGGTAATGAGTTCTGCGGAAGGAATGCTACACTTGAAAGCCTTTAACACCAAAAGCTTAATTTAGTGTACAATGAATAATACAGGGAGCCCATTCATGGGTCGATCAGAGTGGGACAACAGAGCACTGAAGGAGCAGACAGATCATGTTAATAGGAAGCTTGAGGCTTATTTAAAAATCTATACTGTAGTTAAAATTAGAACACAAATTGGAACTTGGCATTCTGTTGCTCAGGAAATTGGTAATGGGATACTAAAACTTTGTACTTCTCTCTGTCTGGGCCTAGTTAGAAGAGGACAAAGGCGATGACAGTCACAGTGTCATATAGCACAGGGAGACAATAAAGAAAGGGATGACATAAAGAAATCAACATTCTCCAGCTATTCACACAGCATGGTGTCTGCTGTATTCCTTTATTATTCCAAATGTAGAGAAATAAGGGTCAAAATGTAGAAGCAGACATTGTTATTGCTATCTTTTTCATGATTGTTCCAAGAATAGACAATAACTTCTATCTTTTTTCTTTAAATATGAGCTCACATATACCAGTCACACCTCTGTGGCCCATGGTATCATCTGGATGAGAGACACTCTTGAGTTTTCTGGATTTGCCTGGACTCAGTAGTGTAGGGGTTGTCTCTCCATCCAGTGGCACTATTGATCAGAGAAAAA
This sequence comes from Penelope pileata, assembly GCA_013396635.1. NCBI lineage: Eukaryota > Metazoa > Chordata > Aves > Galliformes > Cracidae > Penelope > Penelope pileata. The sequence goes on from WBMW01003612.1 coordinate 706,056, forward strand.
TGTTTCACGGAGTTTTGTGCCTTTCCCAGAGAAAAACCATACCCATCTCAAAGTTCAGTTTGCAACCATTTAGCATGACTGACTCTGATAGTAAGGGCACAAGAGGGGGAAAAGTACTGTTTTTGTGGGGAGAATGCCTCTGTGTCAGGGCAAAGCCACATGCCAGGGTAGGGATAAATACATCACTTCATTGTTTTCTTTTTCATGGTCAGTCTTCATGGCCCCTATTCGGTGTCACTATCTGAAGCACAAGCTGCGAAGAAGAGAACAGAAAAAATGTCATGGAATATCCAAGTTTAGAACAAAAGTTGAGGGGCAACCATCCATGTTCCTTCCAACTCAAACGATTCTATGATTCTGTGTCCCACCACAGAGGGAATAGAGCTTCTTGGTGACTTCTCCCTCCAATAGACACCTTCAGTGACCTGACGAGGAGAATGAGCTTACAGGAGGAGTTCAGAAGAAGCAGACTGTCAGGTGGATTTACATCCTCAAGGAAAAGGTGCCTGGAGATTTTAGAAACACCCCTGGAGCTCATTTTAGAAATAAACCTCTTTGAAAAGATTACCTATGATTCTTAGGATAATGGTTTCCCAGAGTCAAAGGAACAATGATGAGTGGTTAAATAATTTCTTGTTATTTTAAAACATGCAAAAAGTATTAAAAAACATTTTTAAATGCATGTTCTGAGAAATGCCTCATGTTAACATAATGATTAAGATAAAAAAAATTATAGGCTTAACTGGAGGAATACTTAGAATTTTTTACCAGTTCTTGATTCCAATGTTATTTTTCTTTTTTTTTTTCTTTTTTTTTTTTTTTTCCTATTAAAGCCTGACATCCCTGGCTGACAGCTTAATTATTAGGGTAATGTGATGGGTAAAGGGACTTGCTCTGTAGTGCCTCCCACTTGCTAAACACTTGCTTGGAACTACAGCTGCAAAAAATGCCACGGTTCCTCAAAGCAAAGATAATAATTTCCATGTTGTCAGTGCCCTTAGCATTTATTATATGAACTCTTAAAGAAAAACCACCTTTTTCATAACTACAGAGAGCTCACTAAAGTCAGAACTAGAGGAGGCTCCAGATCACTGAGTGTCTGTAAATTACCAATCAGTGGGATCATTTCAGGGCATCCAGAAAAGCACTTTAAGAATTTCCAGTGTAAGTCTAGAGTGTCCACAAAAATGCTCTGATCTCAATCAATTATTTAGACTCTTTCATTTTGAATAAATGAGTTGATAGATAGACAGACATACAGACAGACAGACAGACAGACAAATAGATAGACTGACAGATGTGAGAGCCAGGAATAACCACATAATCCATAGAGACAGTAGGTGAGTAGAGGCAGACAATCTTGAGTGACAAGACAAAAAATTGTTTGCAGCAAATTCGACTTATTACATACTGTCATAAAAATAGCAAAATGTTGCAGAATGGTCTTCTGACACTAGGATTGAAAGTGGCAAATGAAATTCTGTTCCAATAAATACAGAGGATTGTACTGTGGGGTAAAGAAAAACAAACAAAGCCAAAAAACATCAAACAATCAAAAAAAAAAAACCCTCAAACCCCTTAGCTGTACCTACATGGTTGTGGACTCCAAAATTCTAAGTATAGCTCCAAAAGGAGATGTTGGAAACGTCTGCACAATGTCAGCAAGATGTCAGTGGTCAAATAACGTGTTAGGGATTATTAGTAAAAGAATTAAGAACAAACCAGAACATTTTGTTGCAGTCCAGCATGCATTCTGTTTTTCTCAATGCAGTGCGTACCTTTTTGGTTGTCCCAGCTCAGAAAGGTGCAGAAGAACTTGAAAGTCTACTAAGAAGTACAAGAAAGGGAATCAAAGGTAAAGAAGAGATCTGAGCAAGGAGAGTCTTTAGATGAGGAGAGATAGGGAGAGTCCATAGCAGAATATTACACAACATGGAGTCACAACACAAGAATTCGTGAGTATCAGATGAAATTATCAGCCAGAAGGTTTACACAAAGAACCACTTGTTCACACAGTGCGTAATTAAATCATGGAATTCATTGTAATAAGATGCTGTGGAAGTTATAAATAGGTTCAAAAAGCAATTAGGCACTGCATGGAAGAAAAGACTATCAGGACCTCTTAAATTCAAAGCAGAGATACAACTTGCAGCGCAGGAAATCCCCAGGCTAGAGGATGCCAGAAGGTAGAAGGATGCGCCACAGAAATAGAGCAATATTGCTACATGCAAGCTCTGCTTTGATATTTGTTCCTCAAGCATCTGCTATGATCATAGAGAGATAAGGGTTGTTGAATAAAAACAAACGTCATCTGATCCAGTGTGAGTCCTTGGTAGAACTCTAACCTGGGAGCCTCAACTGTATATGTAGATGAAATATTATCTCTAGAAATACCTCTTTCAGACCTCTCAAAATGAATAGATCAACCATGTCTGAGGGCTACGTATGTACAGACAGTGAAGTAAGCTGGAGATGGTTCTTGCAAGTTGATAGTGTGGGCACTCAGCTTGGTGTTGGTCTTCCTTTCCAGACCTTCCCAGACTTTTAAAACTATGGCAAACATTAGATAAAAAAAAAAAAATCATGGAGATATTTTGAAGGAACAAGAACATCGAAGTGGGATGAATAGAACTGGAATATCCATGCAAGTGAGGCAATTTGTTCTGGAGGACAGAAAGGAAAGAGCTTGTTATGCCATACACCAAGATCATGTGCATTTTCCATGAAGTTCAGAAGTGATGGAGGCTTGATGCTGTATAAATAGGAGGAGTAATGGGAGGAGATGAGTTTTCTGTAGACTGTGGACATCTGAAGGACTGGATGTGGTGACAATAAGGAAAATTAAGTGTCAAAATATGTGGTAGGAAAACATGGCAGGATTCAAACTATCTATGAACCACCTTTGAAACAAATATGGGAAAGACATAATACTGAAGGAAATTATAAGGAAAGAAAATGTTCTGGTTCTGTTTAGTGGAGAGGAACTGGCAGAGAATCTAAAAAGGAAAGGAGACTTAGGTGGAAGGACTGTGAACCAGTATTCTAAGAAAGAGGAAGAGTCAGAGAAAAAAGATAATGATCTTCCAAAGAAAAATAAAATAGCAGACTTCAACAAACCCAGGGAACTCATCTGCAGGGTCTCTTGGGAAGATCATTTAAGGGATAAAGGAGTGCAGAAGAGCTGGCAGTTGCATCAAGAGAGTGTATTAAGGCACAATAGCAGCCTATCTTGATACAGTGAAAGGACAGAGAGCACAGTGAGAAGCCATTATGGCTGCATCATGAGCTCTTTAAGGGCCCAAAAATAAACTTAAAAAAATGTGCAAAAGACAAAAAAGGATGCATGAGCAAGAAAAAAATAAGAGTTTGGGAAAAAATGAGTTACAGCTTGAATAAAACATAAAGAATGATAGGAAAAGCTTTTGTAAAAGCATTAGAAGTAGAAAAAAACAGGAAAGTATTGGTTTGTTACTTAACAGGGAAGGAGAACAAATAATACACGGTGCAGAGAAGACAGAAGAACTGTCTTTGACACAGACTATGCTAAAAAAAATTATGAACAGCTACTTAAGACAATGAATTTTAACAAGAAGACTAGAGAACAAGCTCAAATAGAGAATGAATAGGTTAAAGGACGTGTAGATAAGACAGAGGAACTCAGCTGTCTTCAGCTTTGTAAGGAATAATGGAACTTACCAAAAGATTGTGAAGGATAGATGCCATCATGAAAATCATGTGATAAGAAACAACCAACAGGGATATGTGAAGAATTTATCATGTCAGACTGATCAAATTTCCTCTTTGATAAAGTAGCTAAGATGTTGGATGAAGAGGCAGAGGTAGATGCAATTCAAGTTGACTTCAGTGAGACTTGTCTAGCTTCATATAATATCCTACAAGCAACCAAGAAGAGGGTGTTATAGATGGTATAGATGAAATTTCTAAAATGCAGATTCATCATTACAAACGTATCTACCCATGGTCAATATGCTCTTTTCTTGGGCTCAACAGGACCAAACATTCAAATTGTTTAGTTTGTTACTAATGAGACAACATATCTCAGTTGTCTTGGGGAAAGACACTCAGCAGGACAAGAAGTTTTCATGCATTAACTGCTTCACAAGACCTACCATGTACATATTTTCCATTGATAAATATAAGACAGTTGGAGTTGCCTCTGCAAAGGAAGGGTAACTTGTTTTGCCTTGGATGAGAACCTGGGACTTGATTATTCTCACCGGGAGTTCAGGTTATGTCAAAAAAAAAACAACAGCCTCCTATGTCTGCCCCTCTGTATACATGTGATCAGTGCTCTGGTGAAGTTTGTGAAGGGTGTCCATGCATTAAAACCCTTTTATTTAATTAACTCTGTAGGTATGGACATGTCTTCATGTAAACACAGCATTTCAACAGTTAATTGAAGTTTGCTATCAAACTCAGAGGGCATTAGAAAGGGTCCTGCGAGGGTCTTTCATGGATGTGGTTTGTTCAATATTTTTATTGCTTTGGATGATGGTAGAGAAAAGGCTCATAAGATTTGCTGATGAAGTCAAACCGAAAGGTATTGCAGGCACCCTAGAGGACAGGATCACAAACCAAAACGATCTTGACATATTGAAGAGTTGCTCTGATAAAAACAAAATCAATAAGTGCTCTGCTTAGAAAGGAAAATTCAAATGCAAAGTGGGAAATAACTGGCTAAGCAGTAACACTGCAGAAAAGAAGTTTGGGTGAGAGCTGACCACTAAATGGGACTCAGCAATATGCTTCTGTTGCAGAAAAAGCACATCTCATTCCTGACTGAATTAACATATGGAAGACACAGGAGGTAACTAGAGTTACTCTTCTTTATCCTGATGGTGAAAGCTCAGCTGCAGTATTGTGCTCAGCATTGAGCATCCCACTAAGAAGTAGAAAGATTGGAGGGAATCCAGAGGGTAACAGCAAGGATAGCAGATTTAAAAATGACTTGTGGGGAACTGGGTTTGGTTTGTTCAGGAAAGGATGATATGAGTGAGGAAATATCAGTGGTCTTCTGGCCTATTAAATGTGCGTTTTGTAAAAGGTCTATGGGGAAAGAGAAAGAAAAAGAAGAAAAGAGGAATAAACAGTTTACATTGGACTGTTGAAGGTTGTTCATGAAGAAGGGCAGCAAAATTTCCTCAGATGATTTGGGGATCACTCACTACAGAGCTTTTAAAGAGATATTTATCACTGATGAGATCAAGGTATGTTTCACCCTGACCTGCAGGGGAATAATCTTCCAGGTCATCTATCCTGAGCAGAGGAAAGCCTTTCCCCTTCCTCCTCCTCCATGTCTGAAAACTGTATTTCTACAGTCAGAAGAGAGCTTTGTAAGGACAAACAGAGAAGCCACAGAGATCTGGAGAAAAGCATGGAGACAAGAAGGATCTCTGACACTTTCTAGGGATGGCCAAAGCTTGGATTCAGAGAAAACAAGAGGCACTTCTCTGCAGCTGTGAATCAAGCAGCAGACAGCCAAGATATAATTGTCCCTGCCGTCAGCATCTTCTGCTGGCTCACGCTGGCCAACTGTGTGTTGAACAAAGGATGATGGGCCCCTCTTCACTCAGCGTGCTGCATGTTTGGGATACTTTTCTAATCTTTTGGATCATTTATTATATATGGTCTTAAGAAACTCTTTGGAGCCCACCTGGTCTAGTGGGAGGTGTCCTTGCCCATGGCAGGCGGGTTGGAACAAGGTTTTCTCTAAGGTCCCTTTCAACCTGAACCATTCTATGATTCTACGAATTGCAAGGCCAGGATGGGTAATTTCTGCACCACACTCAAGTCTTGGCACTCGTTTCCTACCCTATGGCTTAAAGGCTTAGAAGGACAGAGGAGAAGGTAAGGAAGTTTTCTCTCATAAAATTGTCAGAAAAATAAAGCAAACAAGAATAAGCATTCAGTGGATACCATCTAAAAATGTTATTTTCACCCAGAGAGTAGAGAATTGCTTATTTTGTCATGTCTAGCAAACATATTTTTGAAGAAGTTTGTCTGTCTTTGTCACCATCACAACTGCTGCTCCTGTCAGATTCCCTCCTTTCCTTGTCATCCCCCTAAAATTATCCAGTTAAGGAGCAAGTAAAACCCATTTCCTAGTAGGTTTCAGATTGTCAGCAGAACAGCACGATAGAAATCTTGTGCGTGAATGGTTCTTGCTGTACTATAAAGCTGACCCAGTTACTTTCTCCCAAGGAAAAAAAAAAAGACTATCCTGTAATGTCTGTTTCCTGCAAAAAAAGAGTCAGCTTCTTACTTCAGATGCCTGCACTCATACCTTATCCCAGATAATGGGCATTACACAAGGTAAAATATAGCTTTAAATACATTTATTCCCTAAAATGTATAACTTTCAATCCAGAGTGTACTTGGAAAATCAAAGGTAAAAAATAAAAGACACCCTGGAAAGAGTGCTCCAAACGAACATGCTTTACCAAAGGCAAATTGCCTTAAATGTCACAGACATCAAGATCTGTTGGCTCATATACTTAGAGAATCAAATTTTAGGAAAAGATGAAAACTATTGTTTTATCTAAGGTATTTCCTCTCCCAAGTAGGACAGTTCATACATTGTGTTTTATTATTCACACAGGTTAGAGATATGGAGTTTGGTTAGAAGACTGGTCCACAAGTATTTTGCATTACTGTTACAGAATCAATACTTGCTTTTGCAGCTTCACACTCTGTGCATGGTGGTTTGCCACCACCATGGTTGCTCAGCCAGGCCCATGAAATTGTCAGAACAATCCCTGTTTCCCCAGGGCCTGGAGTGTTACAGCAGGAGGGAGAGAAATGGGCCAGCAGATGGACCATATCTACCAATATCCAGGGGGGTTGTGATCATTAAGGAACAGCAAGACCCCTCTGTCTCAACCTCCAGATCCATATGGTCCAAAACAATGTGAAGCCACATGCCTGCCATGGCTTCTTCCCTGATGCTATCCCAAGGGAAGGCCCAGGGGCTGTCAGAGGGAACAGGGTTTGAATGTAGGATAGAGGCTGGTGCATTGCACACTGCTCTGTGATCATTTGGGTTTTGCCTTGGGATGGCTGAATCTGTCATGGTCAACTCATATAGTGGTGAAGGGCATGATCTGACCACAAGTTTACCAGAAAAACAACAGATGAAATAACAGACCCACACAGCACACGTAAGAGCTCTCTTGAGTAAAACAAAAGCCTTGGCCAGGGTGATGAACTCTTCAGAGAACAATGCACAGTTCAAAAATGCAGCTAGCAAGAGTCACAGCCAACGCGCAAAAATTGTTGCATTTCCCAGTCAACAAATCCCTTCTGTAAACACTGGCAAGGGCATCGTTTACTCAGAAAGAGCAACCAGACTCCAAAGAAGCTATTGCTGAGGCAGAGTCAGACCTGTGGACACACGGCAAGCAGGAAACACAAATAAATCAGAGAGGAGCTGCTTCAGTCCTTATTCAATGCACCAGAGCAACAACACTGCAAAAACTGTGAAAGTGTATGTGAATGGGGAGATGAGCACATTGGGCTCGTGAGAAAAAGTCGTCAGGGGCTTCAAAACAGAAGAAGGAATCCAGACTTTAAAAATGAGTTCAGAGCTTCATTTTCCTTCATGGTAGGTTTTATATTAATGGTTCAGGTTTAGCAGGGTGTCAGTATGCCTAGCTCACAAGTCGTTAAGAATTGACCATATCCTGGACCTGACAGAAAGGTGACCAGCACCCTGCTCGTTGCAAAGCTCCCTCCCTTGAAAACTGAGCCTTAAACCTAAAGGACAACATCACAACATGTTTCATTGGAGACCAGAACATGCAGAGAGGAACATTTACAGGCAACTGCTGAAGCCAGAAAAATCTCTTGCTAACGGGGTACTGGGTTAAACTGAGGTAACAGATGGATCTTCAGAGCATCTCCAATTTGCTTTCATTCAACTGTTCTGCATGTGAAATCACCGGTGTGTTAGGCAATGCTGCATGCTGCTTGGATGAATGCACCACGTTATGTAGAGGATAAATATGCATATATTTCTAACACAACTCGACAACTTTCACAGGATATGAAGCGATGATGGAGAAACTTCAATTAACATTTAATACGGAAAAAATCAGATCGATATCTGCGTGAAGTTTTGCTGGTGCATTTACTATTCACTGGATTAAATTTACACAGAAACAGTATCATAGTACTTATCCTATTGCAAATGAATTAGACAGAGACTGATATTCCCTGATGAGATGTTTTGAACTGCTCAAGTAACGCTGATGACTTTAGCAAGCAAAGATGCTCAGACCCAGTAGTGAAGGCCAAGGTGTTTCAGAAATGATCAGTATTTTCTCGTATACCAATTTCTAGATACCCGATTCAAGGTGTTTTAAAAAGAGCTTGAGCTTATGCAATGTATTGAGTCCGCTCATGCCTGAGAAAAAATCAGGATCCCCCTGTCCAGGCAGCCTCACCTCATAAACTGAGGCACCCAGATTCATCAGCAATCTTAAAAATCATCTGGGCCTAAAATAAATAGGCTTTAAAATAGGAAGATCAGACTGAAACAAAAACAACTATAAAAAGCCTGGCAAAGAAATCTGCACTTAAGTATTGTCTTTTTTCCAAGTGTGTCTGCATGGAAGCTTTTCTTTGGAGATGGGCTTTTTTTTATTTCCTCTGATCTGATTCTCAGCACTTAGGAAAGCTGCCAGCAGCTGAGGAGCAGCCACGTTTCACATGCTTACCTTGAACTTTATTTGATAGAGCCTAAACCATTACGTTACTTGATTGGATTAGGAGGAGTGCACTGCGGCATTGCATCATTACCTGAATTTAGTTGACCTCTAGGGAAAATGCACTTCTGACATCTCAATCGATCCAGCCTTGTGATTTTAGCTCCGGCAGGAGAGATGCCAAGGGAAGCTCCAATGCACATCTGAGCTCTCGTGCAGGATCTGTCCCCTGAGAGCAGACAGACAGGAGTTGACCTTCTTTTGCGTGACTTCTGCAGACACTTTGCACAAGGTGACCAGCCTCGGCACAGCAGAGGGAAGCTGAGCCAGGAGTGGTTGCAAATGCAGCCAGGCAGCATGTGGAGAGGCATGGGAGGAGGGTGGAGGAGGCAGAGGAGGCTGTTGGTGTGTGAAATCATTTTTAAATGAGAAGTTTTTTAATTTTTTTTTAATTTTTTTCCCTCAAACTCTCAAACAGATCCCATTTATCAATGTATAAAGGAGATGGATTAGAAGATAAATATTTTATTCCAGAAGACAATGGGGCAGAAGCAGGCTCTTAACACAGGCAAGGACAGCTTGGTTTTCCACAGCTTACAGCCACAATCTCATGGTTAAAGCCTCCAGAAAGATGCATTCATCCTGGCCTCTCCCTAACCAAACCAGTTCGGGGTCTCAACATCAGAGAAACACTTTGGGGACTATAGATGGAGGAAGATAAAACAATAGGTGGCAGGAGCAACTGTCCTTCTCCCGCGGAATCATAGAATCATTAAGGTCGGAAAAGACCGCTAAGATCACCTCATCCAACCATCGACCCATCACCACCATGCCCACTAAACCATGTCCCTCAGTGCTACATCAATGTGTGTGCCTGTACTGAAGTCCATCTCTGAATTCAAGGGGTGAACTTATCATTGGTGCTTAAGCCTTGTCAGCCAAAGCTGCTTTCACAAACTGCTAGTTGTAGCTGAAGGGTTCTTGGGACAGACCTGTGGCTGGGTTTGCTTTGTGTTACTCTTTCGTGATGGGTTTCTTTTTTCCCTCCTATGATCCATTTTTTGCACTTGCCTTCTTGCAACAAAGTGTTTATTTATTTAGGACAATATCTTATATTGATTAGGACAAGACTTCACAGAGAGGTGTGGTTAAGTGGAGCACAGAGAAGGGTAAACAATCATTTCTATTTCTCATAAAATGAGTGTGGAGGTCCTATGCGAACATCACAGCCATTCATGTCTTTCCAGACTAAGGCTTCATTTGTGTCAACTCCAAGGCCTCCATGGGACACAAGACTCCAAAGAGCTGAAGTGCAAACTTTCATGGCACCCCTAGTCTCACTGTGGGTCAGAGCTCAAGCAACCAGGTTTCATAGAATCATAGAATCATAGAATGGTTCAGGTTGGAAGGGACCTTAGAGATCATCTTGTTCCAACCCCCCTGCCATGGGCAAGGACACCTCCCACCAGACCACGTTGCCCAAAGCCCCATCCAGCCTGGCTTTGAATACTTCCAGGGAGGGGGCATCAACGACTTCTCTGGGCAACCTCTTCCAGTGTCTCACCACCCTCACAGGGAAGAATTTCTTCCTTATATCTAGTCTAAATCTACCCTCTTCCAGTTTAGAACCATTATCCCTTGTCCTGTCATTATCTATCCTTGTAAAAAGCCCCTCCCCAGCTTTCCTGTAGGCCCCCTTCAGGTACTGGAAGGCTGCTATCAGGTCCCCCCGCAGCCTTCTCTTCTCCAGGCTGAAGAGTCCTAACTCTCTCAGCCNATTGGCTCAAAGCCAACCCTATAACAGGTGATGGAATGGATTGGATGGAGAATGAACCTAGAGAAATTGCCCAAAAACTGCAATGATCATTTTGAAAATAAATGTGGTCAAGTATTCTTTGAAAATTGCCTGTTGACAGGTAATTTATAAGTGATCATTTAATAAATAGTTCAAAATCAGTTTTTACAAAGTCCAGTAGTCCAATGGCGCACTCCATAGTGTTTTGTAATTAAAACTGCCTCTTATCCAGGTGCATGTGTCTGTAAGATGCTTATAGAAGCAATTAATTATTTACTAAACCTTTAGCTATTTATTATGAAAAATTCATAGAAATGTGACCATAAACAGACTAAGCTAGAAAACACTTCAGGAGATGGAGAAAAAAGAAAACTAAAAGCACTTTGTTTCAGGCTGTGTAAGCACCTTTTCACCCAGCAGCTCATGCTGCAGAATGGAAAAAATCTTTCATCCTACATCACTGTTTAGGATGCTGCTCGCCATAAAACGGAGAAACACCCCCATCTCTTTGGCAGTATTTTCTTGCTTTCATTAGATAACTTTGCAAGCAGTAGTCAACTTAGGAAACATTTAAAATTATTCACAAATCTTGCTGCATAGCCAGCAGCATCCCAACACTGTGCTGTACAAGATCTTTCTCTTGTAAAGAGTCTTGTCTTCACACAGCACTCTCAGACATCCCCACTTTGTAGGGTGTGAAGTTGCTCCATTGCTGCTCTGTGGCAACGTCTAATCAACTGATTTCCCATGTAATGGACTTAAAGGGACCTTTTTATTTTTTATCATGTATTCAATGCCAACAGCAGGTATCAAATGCATAAGTCCCTGGGTTTTGCTATCTTCTGTTTTTTTCCTAGCGGGTGGCAACCCTGACCATGGCAAGGAGGATGGAACTAGATGATCTTTAAGGTGCCTTCCAACCCAATCCATTCTATGATTCTAAAGAAAAGGGCTTCTTTTATCTTAAAATATGTGTGTGCTATCAATTTCTCTCCCCAATAACCCAGAAATAACAAGCTACTGATAAAGACTTGTTTGACTGTCTTCACCATCAAATCCCATTTTTGTCACCGGCACTATTTGAAAAAAATATCTACACCACGTGGAGCCGTCCTAGGTGAATAAGGCAATGGAATGTTGATGAAAGCATTGCAAGGTTGTTACGAGAAACAGAAAAAAAAAAAGTGAAGAAGCATTTGCAACAGCAAATACATTTCAAATGTAAGGATTACTTCTTGGAATATATTCTTTTTCTACATCAGGTGAGAGGGATCCAAGTTCCAATACAATTGTGGTCAATGGCTTTGATAGGAAACATAGACATTACTCTGCCTCAGGTTCCTCAAAGCAGGAAAAGTCTGTAAGCTGGCTTGACCACAAAAATTTGTGGATGTCCCTATTTCAACTGGACAAATGCAGAAGGGAGAGGCATGGGAATGTGGCAGACCTTGACGTACAAAGGATGTATGACCAACATTTTCCATTCTTCCTGCTCTTGGAATGGCAAATTGCTCAGAGTGACGAGGTACAGGTGAAGTTATCAGCCCTGCAACCAAACCTGTTCCTTGCGCTTCTGCTACCAAGGACCTTTCCCCAACTTTTTCTCTGTACTGCACAAATAATACCATGGAAGTCTTTCTCTACAGACAAATGTGTCCTTTTAGTCAGTATTTGTAGCAAGGAAGTCCCTGACAATGTCTGGAGGAGAAGACAATGGGGTCATTCCAGCTGCACCATCTCTAATGCTCTGTAAAGATCTCTCAGTGGTTCCTGTTCCCACAGAGCTGATTTTCACAGCAACAGTAGTATTAAAAGACTCATGCCTGATTTTTCTCAAAAAAGCTTATCAAATACTGCATGTTTGTATGAAACATGGACATTTAATATGTCCATATTTCACTAACTAGCCTTCATGTGAAAATTATGTGATTTCTTCTACCCACTGGTAAACTTTAACAAAGTTGCATAGTACTTTAAGTAGTGTACTAAGACACAGGGGAATACAGCAAGCACATGAAAACCCTTATTTAAGACAGCATCGCTCTGACTCACTCATGCCCCATTATTTTGTTTCTTTTCTCAACCTGCAATAGTCACTCGTAAAAGAAAAAGTCAATAGGCAGAGGTTGCTGATATCCCTGGAGGCAGGAGAATGGGAGGTCTCAGTGCATTATGTTTTCTCTCTCACTTTCTTCGAAATCCTTCTATAATAAATAAAGACTTCAGTTCTGTGATAAAAGACAGTCCTTGACACAGACATTTTTATTTTCCCTGGCTCAGTAAATCTGTAATTTAAACAATTTATTCCCCAGGAGTAAATAAGAGACCTCAGCCCAAGGAAATTCTACACTCCTGCCTATGTCTTCCTAAAGTATCCAAAGCTCGGTTTCAAATGAAAAGTCAGGAAGCTTGAAACCAGATTCACTTTCTTTGGAGGTGCCTTCCTCAGGGTGTTGCATAGTGATTTGGGACAGAGCCATTTCGTTTACTCCTGTTGACACTGCTCTGCTTTATGAAGCTGGATTAAGACCTAATGAGCAAGAGAAAAGGGGAATTTCTCCATAATACATTAGTTTGGGCATTCACCTGGGATGCAGGACACTTTCTCCTTGTTCCTGCTCCAATTAATAATTAATTACTTATGCAACATGGAACAGCTTCAATATGTGTAAATGAGAGAGACACATCTTCATTACTGGAGAGGCTGAAGTAGCTGCTGGCAAGTGCAGTAAGAAAATGCAAGTGAGGCACATTCACAGCAGTGTGCCAGGAACTGTGACCATCTGCCAGCTGCAGTTTGGCTGGATCTTCTGTTTTTGCTTTTGTTTTGGACTTCAGTCCAAGAACTGTAGCAAGTAGAGGCAAAAGGACAACATCCTATCTCTAGACAAATCTCTAATGGTGTAAGATGTTTTTTCTTTCTTTATCAAATATTCTCTCCATGCTTTTTCTCATTTCTAGTGCTTGAAATGGAGTTGATTTTACTGTGTTTCTTGAAAGATTACTGTATAACAACAGCATTAATATCTTCCATTTCTGTACGTCTGTTTGTTGGCTTGCTTCAGCATTAATAGCCACTTATAGTTTCTTTTTTTTACTGCTCTGCGTCTAGAGGGCTTTTCAGATAACTCTCCTCTTTCAGAGCCCCATCACCACCATCAGTGATTTCTCTTCCATAGCCCTTGATTAGTGTCCTATGAGACATTATTTTCCTTTTTCCCTGTGACATATTGGTTAAGGTTGACTCACATCTCTCACTGTCCTACCTCTTATGCACATCTTCTGTAACAATATTATATCAGTCTGGTCATCGCTGATGACCAGTTCAGTGTAACTTATCACAACTCTCCTCAGAACTTCTTCATACACCTAGCTCTCTTTGAAGTTGAAAGCTGGAAAATGTTGTTCTTTCTATCTTTTCTGCCTAAAATTCTCTCATGTTGTGAAGAGATAGCATTGTTCTTCCAAGAAGTTGGGCTGAGGTACATATCTTCACTAGAACAAGTTTTGTGTACTTCCCTCCACAAAATTGCAGTCCATTGATGAAATATACTTTGATCTATTTCTTTTTGGGTTCCTTTCTCATCTGACTCCAAAGCCCTCAAGGCTGTGCAAACACTCAAATACTTCCTCCTCTCTCAAAAGCTTTCTGTACCATCATCTTTTGCTCCTTGTTTGCTCCTGTTTTCTCTCTCCCTATTCATTAGAAGCGACAGTAAAACCAAATGAGTACTCACAGCTCAGCTGATTTTTGACAGTCAAATGTCAAAATGTGGAGTTCTCAGCAAAGGAGAGACATTGACCTGTTGGAGCGTGTCCAGAGAAGGCCACAAAAATGATCCAGGGGATGCAACACCTCCCCTATGAGGACAGGCTGAGAGAGCTGGGGCTGTTCAGCCTGGAGAAGAGAAGGCTCTGAGGTGACCAGGTAGCAGCCTTTCAGTATCTAAAGAGGGGCTATAAGAAAGAAGGGGACAGGGTCTGTGGAGATAGGACAAGTGGGAATGGCTTTAAACTGAAAGAGAGGAAATTTAGGTTAGATTTAAGGAAGAAGTTTTTTACAGTAAGGATGGTGAAGCACTGGAACAGGCTGCCCAGAGAGGTGGTGGAAGCCCTGACCCTGGAGACATTCAAGGTCAGGATGAACCAAGCACTGAGCACCCTGATCTAGCTGTAGGTGTCCCTGTACTTTGCAGGGGAGTTGGACTAGATGACCTTTAAAGGTCCCTTCCAACTCTAAGGATTCTATGATTCTAAATTTTTGCATAAGACCTGATGAGATTTTTTTGTGATTTGGTTCTTCATTCAAATTCATTATCTTCTCCCCTTCCATGGCACTGAGTTAGTCTGTAGACACTGCATTTTATTTCTTACTACCTTTCTGATCTTGGCACTTAAATGTCATGTTCTGGCAGTTTTGTACCCCCTGTTCATGCAGTGCTCTCATCAATAAGATCTAAGAATTACGCTTATTCCATTTTAGTGGGCACAGTGGTGATGGGTTGACAGTTGGACTAGATGATGTTAGTGGTCTCTTCCAACCTTAATGATTCTATGATCCTACAATTTCTTGCTCTCTCTCCTCTCTCCCTCAATTAAAATACAAAGCAAAACAAAAGAAAAAAAAAAAAAAAACACATGCTCAACACCTCTTAAAAAAAAAGTTGTTGTTCATTTTTTTATTTCCTTCTCGTCCTGTTTCTGCTTCCTATTAAAACTTTGTGTCTCTGAAAATGGAAAATATTTAGCCATCAAGTAAGGAAGACTTTATTTTAAATGTAAAGTAATAAAAATACAAATAAATTTCAAAGAGAAAAATACTGGCAATACAAGCCATAAGCAGTCTATCTGTAATTGGGACATAAATCAGCAAAAGACAACAAAAAATAAGAAGACATGAAACTTCTTTTCCTTTGGGGGTTAGATAATTTTTAAATGTCCCTTCCAACTCAAACCATTCTGTGTTTCTATGATTCTTTCTCCTGCTTGATATTATGAATTCATTTGACTTCTTCCAGGAATTGTTTTCACCCTTTCCCCTTGTATAATAAAGAATAGAATATGTAGGCTGGACTGCAGCCCACACTGTGCTCTGTGGTATTCTACTGTGGTCAGAGAAAGATTGGTAGGAATGATAGACAGGTGAGAGCAGAAATTTATGTCTGGAGACACATAGCCTCCAACACAACAGAGCTGATCACCCACTCCTTTTCTCCTGATGTGAAGACAATTTGATCAATGTTGATGCAGTCTAGATTTGAACAAGTGCTTTAGAATAGTAAATATTCTGTTGTTTATGAGCTCAGCCATCCATCCTCAACCATCCATCTTTGAAATGGATAGTGATTAGTCTGTCCCCTTTTTGATCTTGCTACTTTCTTAATTCCATGTTGCTCTGATTGAGGAAGGTGTCTGCAACAAGAGACTAGAGCAATGCAAACGCTTTACGCACAAGAACATGGAGCTCTGCTTCCCTTCTTGCCTCAGCCCTTCCCTCATTACATCTGTTAAAAACACACCATTCCTCAGGTACATCCTGACATAGTGAATGGACCAACCTGACCTTGTTTTCTACGAGTGATCTTTGATCATCACTGAGCAAAAGTGTATTTCCTATCTGAGTCAATGCCAGGCACCTCTGGCTGCTCACAATGAGATGTAGATCTTAATCCATACACACATTTTCAGAGGCAGCTAACTCTCTGGCATTACCAATAGACAATACAAACTCAGAAGTGTTTGTGTAGTTGTGCTGCAGGTCAGAAAGCAGATCTGGTTTCCTTCTTAAATAGGCAATGTTTGCCTCGTTGCCTGTCCTGAGGGAAGGAATTAACCTTCATAGGGCTGGCAATCAAGTGCGATGTGAAACTTGTTTGTCACGTTATATATGAGCATTAGCATCTACTATCCTATTTTTTTTTTTGTATATGTGTGTTCACATTCACTGTCCCCATCTCTACACATGCACATATACACTTCACATTCTAAGACCCAGAGCATTACAAAATCAAGCACACAAAAATGAAAAAAAAAATCTGAAGTGAAGGTTTCTATGCAACCATCATAACGCACAATCACACAGAATAATTGAAATTGGAAGGTGGAAGGAATCTCTGAGGACCATCCAGCTGAAATCCTCTGCTCAAAACAGTCATCTAGAGCAGGTTGCTCAGAGACACATTCAGTAGAGCCTTGATCTTCAAGGCCACCCCACAACCTCTCGAACCTCTCGGGGCTGCCTGCTCCACTGTTCAACCACCCTCACAGTGAAAAAAAAAAAAAAGCTTGTAACTCCTCTTTTTCCAAATTTCGGTGTTTTTCATCCCATCACATCCCCATCTAGTTGCTTTCAAATACTTTCATTCTGTTCATCTTATCCATTTATACTTTATCAGGCTATTTAGCTCTACTTAGTTTTCCAAGTTCCACAATAAACACACAGTTACTTCACTGCTATCACTGATGACAACAGCAACCTTGCCTGTAATATACCCAGATGGTAGAGAAGATTAATATTGCTATCAAAATATTTTTGTTGTGTCTATGAACTGTGTGGGGAAAAAAAAGTTACGTTACTTCACTAAAACTTAATTAAAAACTTGGGTGCTCATTGCCCAGAGCAAGTTAGCATGAAATTCAATTTGTGCTCATCTGCTTAATACTGGCAGAGTGTAAGACAGTGCCTGAAACACCCTGTTATACTAGTCTACAAGTACCTGCCATCGTTTGTACGTTGGTCGCTCCAAAAGTAATATCTCCTATTTATTTCCATGGAAATTACAACAGATATAAAGAGCACAATAACTCTACTTGATAGAGCTAATTCTCAGCTGCAAAATACTATTTTCAACGTAGTCACCAACATTAGCTATGCCTTTTGCCAGTGACAAACAAGAGCCATGCTCATAAAGATCTGCACCAGTGGAGGTGACCCGCTGTCACGGTCACCACTGCTGAAACACACCACCACTACCTCACTGTGCTCACATCCACTGTTTGGTCTCCATAAACATTCAGCAAGTGTTGATGAATGTCAGTGGGTGCCATTGTTTTCTGCATGGAGGAATTCATTTCCATACCTTTGCTTCATATGCACTTCCTTGTCAGACACCATTTGGTCAGACCTCTGTTGCCATCTGTCACATGGTAACAAAACATAACAGGATATTGGTGGGAAGGCTCAGCCTCTACTGCCATACCACCAACATCCATCTCTAGTGTTGTAAGTCAACATGATAAAACAGAAGGCATTGCTTTCAGAGCAGCCCTCATATTGTGGCTATTCTTTGCATTCCAAGAGCATCTGAAGGATTCAGTGCCCCTCTGTGATAATACGCATGTTTAGCACTTATTACATCAAAATATCTAGATGCTGGTGTTCATCTCACTCTATCTGTGCTGAATTGTAGAAAACTTTTGTGTGTACTCTGGCAATATCTCTAAGCTACATCTTTCTTCTGAGTCCACACAGCTAATGGACATCCAGGCACAGATGTATCTCTTATCTCCAAAAAATTTTCTCTGATGTTGCCAATTACCACCTCAGCTGCACAGTTACATTCAACACGCCGTTGTCAAAGTTTTAGTCCTGCTCCATGACTCTCAATAACTCTACCTTTCTTCCCAAGAAGCAGGCATGGGTAGAATCTCTCTGGTTTGCAGATCCACAGTCTGTCTCCAGAAGGACACACACATCATCTAACACATTCTGTAAATGGGTCAGATGTTTTGGAACAACTTGCTTCTCCTTTTTTCACAATCCACGCCCATCCTCATTTTAGCCAGTTCCTTGCATGTTTGAAGATGTATATGTTAATATCCAGTCTCTCTTGCACCAGTAGAGAAGTTTAACACTGCATTTCTTCTCTCAAAAAAAGTAACTGAATGGGTCTGGAATGATCTAAATGCTGGTAAAGCCACTTGGCAATTGTATTTTTCACTTATATCCTTGTTTAATTCTTTTTTCCTTTGATTTTTCAAGTGTGATCAATCAGGCAAATAGTAATACTTCCATTAGTGCTTCCATGTTCCATTCATTACAAAGTACAAGCACATACAATGTTGAAAAAAGCCAGAAACAGAAAAAAACACAGATTTCAATATCAAGCAGATGCTTAGCGATGCTGGGAATGGAAATGAATGAAAGAAAATACCAAATGAGTGAGTAAATGACTTCATAAGATGTTTAGGTAAAGTGGTGAGAGAAATGACACAATTTTAAATTGTGTCATTTTAAATTTTAAATATAGCTCCTGCTATACAAGGTGACCAATTACAGTTATTTCCAGCTGTTAAGAGATGATTAATTACATTTTAGCATATCTGTGAAGCTATTATACCACTAGATTCCTCTGGTGTAACACAGTCATGCTCTTTAGCTGGCAAGAGCAGCCTCAGGCTGCAATCTCTAGTTGTATTAAGTTTGGTAGGTCTAAAATGTTATTCAAAAATAAAGTCATAGAGTAAATAAAACACAGAACTGTTCAAGACACCTTAACACCTTCCATTGTTTCCATTCTTATAGCACTATTCCAGTAATTCTGTGGCATGACAAATGATTTGAATAGGCATGTCAAATTCTTCCATAGAGACTTACACGTTACCCTTTTAACTTTCATTATTTGAAATGAATCTTTTTATGAAACTTTTCAGACCTTGTGTGGCAAAGAGTCCCATCAAGCATTACTGGGGCCAGCTGGGAGGTGCTGCAGTTAGTCATTCACAAAATGTGTTAAGAACAAAAACATGACAGCTCTAATTATTATAAATGGGTCATTAAATCCCTTTCAATTGCAATGTGAAATACAATCTCTGAATAGCAAGCACCTCCTGGAAAAAATTCTTCTCTGAAGTTAAAAAAAAAAAAGATCTCTTATGATCTGAATGTGATAGAAGGTGAAATACATTTTTCTAATGGATGCTATTGTTATTAAGACAGTAATAGCTGCTAATGGGGAGAGGTCTTGGATGAGAGAAGTAATACTCATAGAAAAGGTAATCTGCAAAAGGGAGAGGCAGTCTTGGATTGCTGCATTTCAAATCTAGATTTTGCAGCATTAAAGCTCTTGTGGGGAAGGATGAATAAGGTGACCTTAGAGAAATCTCCAATAACTTTCTGAAAGCCTCTCCTTGGAGAGAAGAAGGACTGCTCTTATACATCACCAGAGGAGCTGGTGGAAGTCCCTTTCCTGGGAACACTTGAGAAGATATGACATTGTGCATACACATCAGCCTTTTGAAAACAACAAAGGAAAAACAGTGCAAAAGGAAAACAGCCCAAAGAAAAGAGATGAAGATATTGCAAGCAGTAATAAGTCCCAAAATGCCAGAATAGACGTTTCCTGTCAGCTATTCTGTTCAAAACTTCAAGCACTACACTAAGACATTGCATAAAAAGAACACAGAGAATGTGTGCTAGGTGAGAGCCAAGGCCAAAGCTCCTGTTCTTGTACACAACTTACGCAACACACCCAGGACAGCATACTTAATGTGGACTAAGGAATCATAGAATCATAGAACAGTTCAGGTTGGAAGGAACCTTAGAGATCATCTTGTTCCAACCCCCCTGCTATGGGCAAGGACCCCTCCCACTAGACCACGTTGCCCAAAGCCCCATCCAGCCTGGCCTTGAACACTTTCAGGGAGGGGGCAACCACAACTTCTCTGGGCAACCTCTTCCAGTGTCTCACCACCCTCACAGTGAGGAATTTCGTCCTTATATCTAGTCTAAATCTACCCTCCATTAGTTTATAACCGTTACCTCTTGTCCTGTCATTACCTTTCCTTGTAAAAAGCCCCTCCCCAGCTTTCCTGTAGGCCCCTTCAGGTCCTAGAAGGCTTCTATCAGGTCCCCCCGCAGCCTTCTCTTCTCCAGGCTGAAGAGTCCTAACTCTCTCAGCCTGTCCTCGCAGAATCAGTTACACATTTTTCCACATGAGCCAATGGTATACAACACCACTAAATAGGTTCTGTTTTTTTTTTTTTTCTGTAGTGGGGAATATCTGAGACTCCTGATCTATAAAAGCAAGGTAAAAGAAGTTTTCAAACTTAAGTGTAGATATCTGTAATAGGCAAAAATCAAAAGCTTGTATCCAGACTATTCTGATTGCAGGCAGCAGTGTCAGCCAGCCTTTTTCATGTACAATATAAATCTACAATAAATAACTTCCTTGGATTTCCATGGGCCTATTAGCAAAGGGGCTTATTCTTCTTCCATGGATGTCCTTCTTCTACAAGGTTTGCCTCTTTCAATAGGGACAGAACAGAAACAGAAGAGCCATAAATAAGTAATTCGGAAAGAAAGGCATAGTGAAATGTTCCCTCTATCTGTAGGTGGAGGGCTGATGCACCAATAACCACCAAATCTTAACTGCATTTATGTGTATGCCTTTGTAGTTACTGTATGTATGGCTATGTCTACAGTGAGTGGTGGTCAAAGAAAGCAGGAACCTTGTGACAAACACATCTGATGCCAGATAAAGGATAACATGCAACATGCAGACCCCATGCTCAGCTTCTTGAGAAAAACCAAAGTCCTTCACCATTATCCAAGTGCTGACCTCCATCTGCATCAGAAGAAAGATTTTGTGTATTAGGAGACCAGACACCAAATCCCATAGGATAAGCAGTGGCTGAATCATCCCTATCTTCTCCTATCAGAGATAATCATAAGTAATAAATCCGATAGCAAGTCCATGTCCATTCACTAGCACCTTTTGAAAGGGCAAAGGAAGAAATTAAGTAAATGATCTAGACTCTAATAGGTGATTTCATGAGAACTTCCATTCCAGCCAATCAGCTGGCACTACTGAAGCATAATGCACAGTTAAACATCGATGTGAAGCAATCGACCTTCAAATAAAAAATAGATGTTTTATGTCAGCAGGTCCAGTTCCCTTATGTTCAGAGCTAGAATGCAGTACATGCTCATTAAACAAATCAGATTATTCCCCATATCTCCTTCTGAAAAGCTCACATTCCTCTGAAAGTAACTTTTTTCCAATTTCAACCTCAATGTATTTCTGGCCACTTTGTATCTGTTTACTCTTTCTCCCAAATTGTTGCTTATGAACAAGCCAGGAGGACAAATGCTTGGATGGTAGAAGAGGTATTTAAGCTAAAAGACAATCTTATCATCATCCGGACTGCATTTTGCTTGTCTGAGCAAGCCAAGCTCTTTCAGTCTCTCCAGCTAAGAAAGATATTCCACTTTCATGAAGACTCAAATAACATCTCTCTGCAAGTTCCAGTTTGAATCACAGAATCACAGAATCAGAATTGCAGGGGTTGGAAGGGACCTCAAGAGATCATCGAGTCCAACCCCCCGAGTCAATTTTCATTCAGCATGAAGATAGCATAATTTCAGTGCTCTCCAATAATTCCGTGTATCTGCTAGACTGTTTCAGCAGATATATCCTGAGACATGTACTATTTTGTACCTTTTTCACAGTTTTGCCACCTTGACATTTCATTGTTAACCTGCAAACAAACATGTTGGTCTCCTCTGTCGTTTCCAGCTGATGAGCTCTGTCATGTTGCTAGAGTTTCTGTCTTCAGCCCCACATGACATGGGAATTTTCTGATATTATATTATTTTCTTTGTTACATTTTTACTTGTCACATTTCTAAGTTACCCAGCACCCACTTTATTTATGATAGACCCACCTTGTTTGCACATAGTATGAAGTATGGAAGTACGACAACTGTAAGTGAGAAACACAAAGTCTGTGCTTCTTACTGTAAGAGAACTTAAAAACAAGCTAGGGAATTCAATTATTCAAATAACTAACAGGTCCAATACAGAGAAGATGAATAAAATCATGAGGATTGGAAAGACTTAATGTTTTTTGTTTGTTTGTTTCTGTTATGTTTTGTCATTTTCATTTTAGTTTCTCAAGAAAATAAAGCTGAATCATTATGCTGGTTGAATGACGATGAATCTCCTTATACCTGCCTACCTTTCCGCCAGTCTAGAAAGTGTTTGGATGAGGAAGACTCTACCAATCGCTGTAACTTGGCCTCACTCTTACTATATGTTAGAGAATCCAATCCCCATGAATCCATGCAAAAATGGGTTTTATTGTTCACAAAAACTAGTTATTTTGAGAAGGGATTAAGTCACAGCATCATCATATTGCTGTGAGTGAGGTCATGCTGAAAGATGCACTGAAACACATAATTTTAGTGGAGATTGTTGTTCTTCAGCTGAATCTAAATTTGCTCTTGAGTGTCTTTGAGCTATAAAATCATACCTCAGTGCTGTGAAGGACATCAGAAAAAGTCAGGCTGGCAATTAATTTCAGGTGAATACTTTATTTAACAAATTTAGATACTTCCCCTTTGTGAATTCTGCTCTGTGAGTACAGAAGAATACTGTTTTCTTTTATTTGCAATATCAAAAATTCAGCTGAATATTTTCTGCAAATAATTTCTGAGTTGAAAAATGAGGACATTGTTTCAACAGTCCAGTGATCACAATGACGATTATCTCATGATCACCAGGTAACATTCCTCCTCTCTTTGTTATATCCTTTGCTTGTTTTATTCCAAGTCTACAAAGAGCAGAGATCTTCTCTTGTTTTATCTTCATGCACAGTTTAACACAATGGAGCTAAGCACTCTACATCTCACCGTAATATGAATAATAATTCAGGCTATGATCTGTGTTGTCAACACACATCAATCTCAGCTATTATAGAGCTCCTCTAAGACAGGCAGCAATGCACCTTACCATATCTTAATAACACCTCCATTAGACAAAAAAATTCTAAAACTCCTGTTTACAGCTGTGGAAGAGAGGGCCGTATATAGAGTGCTTACTTTGTACATCTGCTGCAATGCTCAATGAGAACAGCATCTTTCCAACTATCTAACATTGGCAATCAACTCAGTGTGTGTAGATAGGAAGGATTAAACATCACAGAAATGTGATTCAGAGTCAGCTAAGCACCCATGTCTCCCCAGTGAGACTTTTGGGATGTTGCACATTGTCATGTAATTTTCCCAACTGTGAGCTCACCCACTGTGGGATAAGGATACAGGACTGTTAATTCCTCATGAAAAATACTGCATTCTCTTCCTTCCCACACTAACCCACATATTTTTAGTATGGATGAGGTGGGGGGCACAAATAAACTAAACAACTGTCACAGAAAACTTCATAGGAGAGCAGAATGAAGGCAGAAATCCACCAAGAAGCTTCATTTTCCCACATGCTTTGTTGCACATTTCACTACATCTAGTATGCATGCTGCAGCAGAGATAGTCCTTGTAATTTGTGAGAGCGCAGAGATCGGGGAAGGGGGGGAAAAGTTCTTGTGGAGGCAAACTGTAAGATTTTGGTAAGAGTTGCAGACCAAGATTCCACAGAACCATCCTCTAAAATATTTCCAGTGTTATCCCCAGGCCTGACTGGAAGCAGAGTCCCAATGTCTGGCTGAAAGAGGATGTGGAAAGAAAGGTAGAGATTCATTAGTATCTGTAGAAAAACCTGGAAGGGTTGGAGACAACAGTACTTTATGGCGGTCTTTATTTTATGAGATTCAGCATAGAAATACATAAAATTTAAAGGAGTAGGCAACAGAGATCAGACTTGAGTATTCAGTGCAGAAGGAGGGCAGGAGGTGCTGCAGGCATGGAGCAGAAGTTCCCTGCAGCCCAGGGGAGTCTCACGGTGGAGCAGCCTGTCCCCCTGCAGCCCATGAGCACCACACAGAGCAGATCTCCATGTGCAGCCATGGAGAAGCCCGCAGTGCAGCAGCATCCTCCAGGCCACAGCCATGGAGAGCCCCCGCAGGAGCAGGCCCCAGGCCAAAGCTGCAGCCCATGGGGAGGAACCCGTGGTGGGGCAGGAGGCCTGGGGGAGCTGCCACCCATGGGGCTCTTGTGGGGACCCCAGGAGGAGTTCCTGGAGGATGAGCCCCGCAGTATGGAGTCATTTTGGAGCAGTGCTTAGAAAGTTGCAGCCTGTGAGAAGCCCACATGGGATCACTTTGGGAAGTATGGCATCCCATGGGAGGGATACATGGAGCAGGGGCAGAGAGTGGCCATGAAGGACCAGCAGAGATGAAGCACTGTAGGCTGACCACAGCCCCCTTTTCCCATTCTCCTGCACTGCCTGGGGGAGGAGGTAGAAGAGGGAGAATGGGAAGGAAGGTGTTTCTAGTTTGCTTTTATTTCTTACTGCTCTAGCCTGTTAGTAGTTGGCAATAAGTAACACTAATCTCCCTACACTGAGTCTGTTTTGCCCATGATGGCAAGTGGTGAGCAATCTCCTTGCCCTGACCTCAACCCACAACTTCCTTTTTTCTTTGCATTTTCTGCTTCTGTCCTTTTGAGGAAGAGGAGTGAGAGAGCAGCATGGTGGTGCTTAGCTGCCCATCAGCGTTGAATCACTGCAAGTCAACATATATAGATCCCATTAAGGACCAGGTAGAAAGGCTGGCAATCAGACCTGAAGTTAAAAACATTCATGTTTTTTGGGTAAATTCTATAAATTGAACAAACAGTTTAGTAGAATACAATGTCTCTTTTAAATGCAGATTTTGAATTAAAACAAACTTGGAGGAGAAATGTCACCCATGTAGCACTGTGACAGTATGCTCTTCTACTAGAAGGTCTGAAAAAGCAAACACAAAATTGAATGATTGAAGTGGAAAAGAATTCAGGATTTTTACCCAGTGAATGTGTTAAACTCAGCTCCTACAGGTATTAATCTTTCTGTAGCTCCAGGAGTGCCTCTGCTAATAAAGCACTCTCCCTGGTCTTTCTGCTGCAAAAGCAGTGGGATTCATATTGTATGTCCAAAGCCAGTCTGTTTTCTCCATGTATTCCTAAATCTGGTTCTCTCTCCAGCAATTATAAACAGCAGAGCGATAAGACAATGTTACTTCTTGCTAACCGGAATATGTATAATTCTCCTTTCATCAGAATATGCCAAACGAAGGCTCCAAAAAGTACAATCCAGTATCCTTTCTTCACTTTTCAATGTGGAATGAAACACTCTTCCCTTTTTTTCCTGTTGAAACAGTCATTGTACTAGTTGGTCCTGGCAGCTCCAGTCAGAACCACCTACGTGGTTCTGTTCTACCCCACATAATTTCGTGAGCCATCAACAAAGTACTTCTCCTCGCTTCGTATCAGCAAAATGACAATGCTAATTGCAGCCAGGCAGCCCAAACATTCTGCCACACGGCATGGAGAAGAACACACAGAGATTTGAGGACTGACTCACAGGAGAGACGACAGAGCTACTTCCACCGTCCCCACAGGCAGATTATTGTTGCAGTCATTTCCAGCCATTAAGGAGATCTTACTCCCTGCTTTACATGAGTCAATGGCCCTGCCAAAAGCTGCATGCTCTGCTCATGGCTAAACAAAGAACATCTGAGGACCTAAAGACATGGTTGTTGCTACAGGAATCCAAAGAGAACATCATGACTATCTCCTCCTCACATGGTGAAAAGCAAGTTTGAAGCAGCCTTAGCAACCTCAGCTCTTCCTCTTCCAAGCTTCCCATCCATTCGTCTGGCTTTGGGTCAGTACCCAAACTCTCCTCAAACTCTGCACATTAACTTGGGGATCCATCCACAGACAGACATATTGCCTAAGTGTAAAATCCAGCTCCAGTTGACCTAGACTTTTTTTCTGTGTGAACAAGATCTTGGTGAGAGAAAATACACAAGCTCTACCTCTAGGTAACGCTGTGCTAGAAGTGAATTCTACATGAAATATCTTCATATTTTTGCATGCTATAAATATTCAAGACACATGTCTTTAAGGCACTCGGCTAAGGTGCTTCACATTTGAGTACGCACATTGAAAAATCAGGTTGGTACTTCAGTAGTAACTCATCTCTATTTTTAGTCTTAACACAGCCATAACATCCCCAGAAGCCTGACCACCCTGCTGTGATTAAATATCATACTTCTACAGTGGACTGCTGCCTAGATTTTAAAGCAGGTACATTTAATTTAAATCTCCAATCACTGTAGTAAATCCTTATTTTTAGTCCGGGCTGTTAAAACAAAAGAGCTATTCTTCTCCTTTTTCTTATTTAACCATGAAAATAAATTGTTAATGGTGATTTACATTTTTATTGGAATTAGTGGAAGGACTTACATAAAGCTAATTGGGAGTTTTCATGCCTGTCACATCATTGGAAGTTGCTCAGACAGTGAGGAAAAGTAATTCTGAAGTGCTAAAATATTGTAAGATGACGATGAGAAGTCTTGTAAAAATTTAAGATCAAAAATAGCCAGACACAATGGACAGGTGATGAACACTGGAAGTGGAAAGTATGCTCATGGTACATGAAATAATTTTATTTCTGAATATCTATATAAATGTTTTAAGTATTAAAGTATTTATTTTTTATATTATAATAATTCACAGAAATCTCTGCACAGTGGGAGATGGGCAGCTCAGAAAGAACAGAGTCCAAATAGGCAGAATAGAATGTTTTGAGAGAAAGTATTATTAGATATTTATTACTGGCTAAGACTCTTAAACTGAAGTGTTAACAGATAAGTAAATAAATGTCAGGAAGGTACTAAAGCTCCCATTCCAGCTAGTGAACATCTATACTATAGATTTCATGGTGACTAGGTGTAACCAAGAATTGTACTGTGTCCTGGATTGCCCTCTAAGTAATGCTGACCAAAGCTCACACTGTTCTGCTGCCTAGGCATAGCAATCCATCTCAGATGCTCTCAGGTATCTTGCCTTGACTCCAATTTCCTCTTCAGGTGCTGAATACCCTGCTCTAGACCCTCTGTTGTATCTGATAGCCACACACGAGTGTCTCAGGTGGTACCAGATAACTGTGCTTAGACAATCGAGTTCTACTCTTCCCGTGACTGTCAGGGAGGTTTCAACAGACATCTCATCCATGTGCAGATGCCTTAATTTGGAGTGAAAATCTACCATTAGGCTCCATTTGTGGCTTTACATTTTGAAACTTGGTGTTTGTCACATTAAATATCATAATGTTATACAGAACATCTCCAGACTCGCATGCCCCACCGTGTTCTGATTGTTGTGTAGCAATCAAAAGTCTTCCACTGATCCCGCACTGCATCAGCTAACCCTGCACAGAAGTCTTGATGCTGTCAGCTGCTCCAATCAGGCAAGCAAATCATGCTCTAAGTGGCTCATTTGTTTTGTGAATAAGGTTCAGCTGCCAAAACACAGCCTCTGGAGTTACTCTGATGCTGTGTGTTATCCTGCTGTTGCTCCAGAACAGTGCAGGTCACAAGTCAGATTTGGTACAGCCCATGCTCCTTGCCAATAGTAACAGTCTGCCCATGCTCTTATCCCAGTGTAGTTTAACCAAACCTGCCTTGGAGGAATTTTACCCTAGACAAAATGTAACAAATTAAGAGGATTTTCACAGACAGCAACCATGGCCCAATGACTTGCAATAATCTGTTATGCAGTGTTAAGTATGAGTCCGGCATTTCACTTCCCTGACTCTCTCCACCTCTGAAATGATGAAATTGTCCAGCCCAAAAGCTGGATCTTTTCAGCCTCTACAGACAGTCTAGCCCCATCATCTCACCAGTTTGGCAGAAATTTGACAAAATGACAGGCTCTGAGACAAAGCTGTATGTGGGGAGAAATTCATAGCACAGCCCATCTCATCAGAGACCAGCTATGCAGTAAGCAGGGACTGGTGTGCTTTTTGCTACCAATGGACTGAAAACAGCACACAGCTGGTGTGTGTTATTATAGCTTGTTACAGCCAAAAGCCTTTCCTCTTCTCTTCCATCTAGTCCCCTCGTTTGTGTCATCCTCCTTCTATGTTTCATCCATCTAGAAAAGGCATCTCAGGGTAGGCACTACTATTTACTCCACATTTGTACAATTGCCATGAGTGCAGATGAGATGTCTGAACACTAACTCTCCTTCTGTATCAGTTATTACCGCTGGTTCCTCCAGGCACTGTCCAACCACAAACATCAATATATTAATGCATCCTGAGCAAAGTTTTAGGGCAGGAAAAAGGAATTTAATCATCAGCTCTTATGTTTTGTAATTGCTCTGCCTAATCTTTTCTCCTTTGCCCTGAAACTTATAAAATACAAGGCAGCTCCAATGCTGGAGGGAGCATGATCTGTGAGAAGTGAACCCTCGGCATTCTCGCTCTGCTGCAGATGTTCAGGTCAAGTGTGTGACCCAGAAATGTTAGGGGGAATTGAGAGGCCAAAAACAATCTAAGAAGTAATAAAACCCTTCGACTTTTTTCTGTTGGAAGATAGCAATCTGAAAAATACTGGCCCAGTCATTTTTGCTTTGCAGGTTTTCCCCTAGTGCATCTGCATTACAGGCAAATGGTTGGTAATGATTTGTGTGTGTGCAACACTTCTAAGTAATTAAAACAAACCTCTATCTGCTGCAGAATGTGAATGTGCCAACAAACTAACCCAACCAGGCCAACTTTGCCTAGGCTCAGTAAATTTGCTGCAGATTAATATCCCCTTGGAATGGCCAATTGAAAGGCAACAGATCTAGGAAGCCAGCTGGCCATCCACTTGAGGATGGAAGAGCAACTCTCCTGCTGATACAGCACTGTGTGATGCCTACCCTAGCCTGAGTGCTTGAAGCATGTGGCATACTATCAAGCTTTATACAAATTTTATACATTGATTATTGTTTACAGGGGAAATGGGAATAGTGGCATGAGTTGATGTGGCAGTGCAGCTTCCTACACTATTCAAACTCTTCATCTCTGAAAGGACAAAACCTCAAACTCTTCCCCACTGAAACAAACGCTGATGTAGCTGAGAGGTCACTCAAAATGACCAGAGCACAAAACTTAGGATTTCCTTCCTTGGTAAAGAAGCTCGCTTCTACCCAGCAGATTGTATCGCTACACCTGGGACTACATACAGCTTGTGACAGGGTGAGGGCAACTCTGGAAGGCAATGGCAGATTTTTTCTTTGTTGGCTTCTGCCACCTAACACAAAAGACAAACCACTACTATTAACATCTGCCCTGCGAGAAGGTAACTTCTGATCCCATAACAGCTGTTCTCAGTGTTCCAGCCATAGCCTAGAGATGCCAGTCGGAGTACTTACATTGAGTAGTTTGGATAAAGTTGATGTGGAAGTTAAGAAGATTCAATATTTCCCAGGTGAAGAGTATGAGCAATAAAAGTGAAAGGACAAAGAGCGCAAATGTATGTGTTTGTGTGACATATTTTCCAAATAACATTGAACTGGCTTTTTGGTCACTGCTCTGAAAAGATCCCTCACCGACAAACTCCCTACAGAAATTAAATAGAAAGCTTTCATCTGCATGACATAGCAGGAACAATGCAAGGTTTAATGGTCTTTTCTAAGTATCACTGTTTCTTTATATGGGAAAGAAAGGTTTTCCTTTCCCTGGGTATTTGCTATTGATCTTGCCCCTTGTCTTTTTCCCCAATTTGGCATGCATTTGAAATTGTTCATTCATGTGTCTAACAAGCTTTGATGTCTGTATGGTTTTGAGGAAATTGCAAATTGCTGTTGTAAGTGCATTTTCTGTATTATGGTAATTGCCTATAATATACCAAAGGACAATATTAAAGGAAAATATCCTGCGCAGAGTTACAGAATTGTGCAGAACTCAGCACTCAGATTAGCATAAGAAATTAATGTGTTTTTTTAATACCAAATGTGATAGAGGACTGGTCCAAGAATTAATTACTTAAAATATGTGCATTAACTTCTATTTCTCCTAAGATCAAATGCAATGAGAAATTAGGGAACAATAACTTCATAAGTTCAAGAAACACTGACACAAAATGAGAAGAGATTGATTTTCTTAAGCTCAGAAGAAATGTTCACCTTTCAACTCTTTCAACACACATCTCTAGCAGGCATCTCTGATGAACATGCTGTCATTGTCAACTCACATCTATTGCCTAGGATATCACTTGCAAAAGTAATTTAAACGGCAAATAGTTGTCAAGGTTATTAAAAAACTACAGGAACTAAGCTAAATCACTATCCTTATTTTCTTCTCTGCAGAAGAATTTCTCACATCTCCCTCTATAGTTCCCTATTTATTCACACTTTTCCCTTAGCTGTGGTAAGATTTATTTCAGCTAACTACAGCCGCTAAAAGTAAGGCATAGCTGTCCGTGCTAGCCATTTAAGCTCCTGTCATTTTCAACAGAGAACTTAGGGAAAGGTAACTGGCCTCCAGAAGATAATTTACCCACTGATTTAATATGCTACAGTTTTGAGGGGATGAATTGCCCTTTGAAATTGCCAGATTCTCTGTGTTGCCTACAGGGCGAATGCAGAAGACACTCTTAAACCAGATGTCTAGCCTCTAAACGGTTAAACGAATTCTAATCTCTGGCTTTCTCTGGGATTTAAGTCCCAAACTATATGCTGCTTGGCTTATTCTCTCGTCTCTCCACCAATTATCCATCTACTTAGGAACTGATCTCCTGGGTAATAAGTTCCAGTCCTCAATCATCACAGGAAGCCATGTCATATCACCCCAGTGATGCATTTATCAAGCTCCCCTTTAAAAGTAGTTATGTTATCTGTACTTACTACTCCAAGCAAATAGCTGACCTGCATTAATCTTCTTCCTGTAAAGCTTCTCCTAATTCTCTGTCTAGCCATGTTTATGATCAGTTTATACCCCATTTGTCCTTTAGCTTGGATAGTTCCTATCTCTTCTACCTCTTCCTGGAATTTACCCAATTGTAAATATTTATAAACAATAATTACATCCTATACTAGCTTTAATTTTGCTAGTCCAAAGAAAGCAAGCTTTTAGGTTTTTTAAATTTTTTAAGGTAGTTTATCTATTCTTCCATTCTTGCAAACTTTTTCTAACTTCAACACCTCTCTCCTGAATCGTGCTGATGAGAGGGGTACATTGTATTCCAGGTCTATTACAACAATATTAAAATTTCACTCTATACAGAGAAATAACATCTGAAATATCCCAGTGTGCTTGCTCTGGTGGGTCACAGCCATTGTGAGCCAGCTAATGGGTCTGTGTCTTTCTTTGTTTTCTGCTGAGAAAGCTTCATATTATAACAGACCTTCAAAACTTATAAACTTCCCTCCAAATTTCATCCTGCACCTATTTCTCCAGTCTTTGTGGACACCAATTCCTTTCATATGTTAATCTAACACTCCTCTCTCTTGATAATGAATCCTGACTTTATTTATTTATTTATTTGGTTATCAGAGGCTTCTGCTGGCATGGTCTTATTTTTGTGCCGGTATCCTTAGTGAAAACAAGAAACGACACAAGCTGCAAGAATTAGCTTTGAATATAGAAATACTCTTTTTCATCTAGTGATCCTCTTTTCATTATAAACAGCTCTCAAATTCCATTGTAGTGATTTCCTAGACTTCCCAATTCCTTCACAAATCTTTATCTTCTGTCTTCATAATATTTTATGTAGAACCATCAAATGTCTTATTAAGCGCTGGAGAGATTCACTTCTGAAAAGAAGGTGGGCTTTGAGAGCATCAAACCATGTTTCCTTCATAGACAAATATTATATAAATATTTTTGTAAAACATTAATAGAAAAAGTTGTTTACATACTGAATTTTTAAGAGCTCAATCTCTGCATGGAGTCTATAGACATTTAGAAAAACTATCAGTTTTTCAGATGACATAGTAGAGGAAAGAATTCATATATACTACAAATGAAAACCGATTTCTCCAGTGTGTGACAAATCTCAACTTGTTTATTAGAGAAGAAGATTTTTGTTGCAATATTCCTGTATTCTGATGCCTAGAAGAAGACATAACCAATAACTGCTTCACCAACCATAAAACCATAAAATTATGGAATCACCTACGTTGGAAAAGACCTTCAAGATCATCATGTCCCACCATCAACTGGACCTACTTCACTAAATCATGTCTCCCAGTGCCTTGTCCATACATGTCTTGAACACCTCCAGATATGAGAACTCCATCAATTCCCTGGGCAGCCCACTCCACTACTTGACCACTCTCTGCATGAAGAAAATCTTCCTAACATCCAATCTAAACTTCCTGTGGTGCAAAGTGAGGTCATTTCCTTGTGTCACCCAAGAAATGAGACTAACAATCATCTCACTACAACCTCCTTTCAGATAGGTGTTCCCTCAACCTCCCCTTCTCCAGACTAAACAATCCCTCAGCCACTCATCATAAGTTTTGTTTTCTAGTCCTTTCTGCAGCTTCGTTGCTCTCCTTTGCACACACTCAAGTAACTCAATGCCCCTCTTGTAGCGAGGAGGCCCAAAGCCAAACACAATATTTGAGGTGCAGTCTCATCAGTTCCTCATACAGGCGGACAATCCCTTCCCTAGTCCTTCAGCCACACTATTTCTGTTGCTGAATCATCTGCATCAGTTACTTAAAAGATGAGTGGTTATATATCTTCTGGAGACAAATAACAGCAGTCATCTAGCCTAGATTACACACTTGCCTCAGTTTCATCAAAATAATTCCCCAACAAAAAGATCCTACAATTGCCTCCTTTTGCCATCAATCAGTTGTCTCAGAATTCCACTCGCATTTAATAACTTTTAACCAACTTCAATGCATAAGTCTCTCATTAATGTTAAATTATAAGAACAGAGGCATTCAGTTCAACTCTGTAGAACAACTATCTTCACTTGAATTTTCGATATATGTTGCAAGTTCATAGAATCATAGAATGGTTCAGGTTGGAAGGGACCTTAGAGATCATCTTGTTCCAACCCCCCTGCCATGGACAAGGACACCTCCCACTAGACCACGTTGCCCAAAGCCCCATCCAGCCTGGCTTTGAATACTTCCAGGGAGGGGGCATCAACGACTTCTCTGGGCAACCTCTTCCAGTGTCTCACAACCCTCACAGTGAAGAATTTCTTCCTTGTATCTAGTCTAAATCTACCCTCCATCAATTTATAATCATTATCTCTTGTCCTGTCATTATCTATCCTTGTAAAAAGCCCCTCCCCAGCTTTCCTGCAGGCCCCTTCAGGTCCTGGAAGGCTGCTATCAGGTTCCCCCACAGCCTTCTCTTCTCCAGGCTGAAGAGTCCTAACTCTCTCA
>WBMW01003612.1:739746-776167 GCA_013396635.1 Penelope pileata
ATGCTGCTGCAGTTCAAGAAGTGTTCAGAAAACACTCTCAGACAAAGAGTTTGGATTTTTGGTGTTCCTGTTTAAAGCAGGAGTTGGACTCCATGATCCTCACGGTCCTCTTCAACTCAGGATACTCTATTTTTTAATGTTTTTTAGTTTCTGTATGTACATACAACACAAACATACAATTTAAATATGTGTATATCAAGATAAGAAAAGGATAAAATTCAGTGCTAAACATGAGGTATAAAAATGGCACCAGTGCTACTCTGCATCTAAAATATACTTTACAAACTTAACTGAATTAAAGCAGATACGCCACAGAAATCTTCTCCTAATTGTGCATGCACCAGAAACATGAATCTTTCTCCCTTGTGCTGCATTAAGTACAGGCTTTTTTATCACCTAGCATTTTTTAAGTCTTCATTTTACCTTTCATTAAGCATTACAGAATGTGTCTCATCAGAAAGCATTGTTTTTTATGGCAACATTTCAAGCCCAGTAACTGAGGAGACTTTACTCTTTATCTGAATATGGTCTCCATTTTTCTTTCAATAAACTGTTTTTATAGTGCAATTGCATAAGCAGATAAGAAATTGAGTGGGCAAAGATGCTTAAGGTGCTCTCATCTATACAAGCTTAATTAATATTCAGTTTTCAAGACGAGCAATTTGGAATGTGTGTAACTGTTCTATTTGTAGACATTAAAAAGAAGCTATAGGGCAATTAGCTAGACCTTAGCTCTGGATAGCTAGTTTAAAGTCTTTTCCATCAGTTTGAAATTAAGTGTTATATCAAATACTTTTTACACACAGCTGTTCAAGGGCATTTCATCAAGGTTTTAGCAAGAAGAGAAACCTGGCTATAGAACTGAAGTCAGAAAATGAATAATTAACTAAACAGTTTCAGCTGACCCTTGGGAGTAACTAAACTTTTGTATCACCGAGTATTGGACTTGGGACTTGAGTCTTACCCTTACATACATCCATACATTTTTTTTTGCCTACTAACTAAAACTGATCAAATGAAAATGCTAAGACATTCCAATTATTTGAAAAGAATAACCAAATTTACCGAGTGGATGAGGCTCTCT
This sequence comes from Penelope pileata, assembly GCA_013396635.1. Taxonomy (NCBI): domain Eukaryota; kingdom Metazoa; phylum Chordata; class Aves; order Galliformes; family Cracidae; genus Penelope; species Penelope pileata. The sequence continues at coordinate 740,831 of WBMW01003612.1, forward strand.
ATAAACAGATAGAAACAGCCTCACGTTCCCAAGCTATGGTCCTCATGGAGGATTTCAACCACCCCAATATCTGTTGGGAGGACAACACAGCGGAGCACCAGCAATCAAAGAGGTTCCTGGAATGTATTGATGATAACTTCCTCTTCCAAGTGGTACAGGAACCCACGAGAAAAGGTGCCATGCTGGACCTGGTCCTCACCAACAAGGATGGGCTGGTGAGTAATGTGAGGCTCATGGGCAGCCTTGGCTGCAGCGATCACGAAATGATAGAATTTGAGATCCTGAGGGCGGCGAAGAGGGTACGCAGCAGACTCACTACCCTGGACTGCAAGAGAGCAGACTTTGACCTCTTCAGGGATCTGCTTGGCAGGGTGTCGTGGGATAAAGCCCTTGAGGGGAGAGGGGCCCAAGAAAGCTGGTTGGTATTCAAGGGTCATCTCCTCCAAGCTCAGGAGCGGTGCATCCCGAAAAAGAGGAAAGTGGACAAGAATGCCAGGAGGCCTCTGTGGATGAATAAGGAGCTCCTGGGCTTTCTAGAGTACAAAAGGAAAGTCTATAGGAAGTGGGAACTGGAACGGGTTAGCTGGGAGGAATACAAAGAGGTGGCCCGAGCAGCCAGGGACCAGGTTAGGAAAGCTAAAGCCCAGGTAGAATTAAATCTAGCCAGGGACATAAAGGAGAACAAGAAGAATTTATCTAGATATAAGGAGGAAATTCTTCACTGTGAGGGTGGTGAGACACTGGAACAGGTTGCCCAGAGAAGTCGTTGATGCCCCCTCCCTGGAAGTATTCAAAGCCAGGCTGGATGGGGCTTTGGGCAACGTGGTCTAGTGGGAGGTGTCCTTGCCCATGGCAGGGGGGTTGGAACAAGATGATCTCTAAGGTCCTTTCCAACCTGAACCGTTCTATGATTTTATGATTCTATGAAATATTCATATAAAATCTAGTGGTACCGATCAAATCATGGTGCATATTGATTTCAAAGATATGATCACATTAGTTTACATCAGAAGAAAGTATTTTCAAGCTTAATTACTGATACTTTTTAAGAATCTTGGCAGTCAATCCCATTTTAACAATAACTAACTGCACAGTCATTAATCTTGGAACTTAAGCCAAATGTAATCTTCCGTACTGAGGACATCTGTGATTGTCTCATTTGGAATTGTTCTCTGTGCATCCTACATAAGTGTAGCAGAGATCTTCCAAGTCTTTTGTCTTATTTACAGCACATGAGAAAGCAGGCTTGGAAACCTGTCAACAGAGGTTTAGAGGGAATAGAGAAGGGGAAAAATGAATTCTAAAAATATTTTCAATTTCTTTTTTTCACTGAAAAAGGGAAGAGAATAAAAAGAATAATCATTGCAGTTTTAACTTGTGCACATAAAAGAGAGAAGAAAGAAACATACAGAATGTAGCCAGATCAAAAAAAAAAGCACCTAAAAAAGATTTGTTTATAGTTAGATGCTGAGGTTTGCTCAGTGTAATGAGTGTCTCCTTACAATTGAACTCCAAATATTCTGCTTCTTTGCAAAACTCTCCCACTTCCAAGGAAACCACTGCAGCTCATGGTTCCCTTGAACACAACCCCAGGCCTTGAATTAGATATGTCAGCACAAACTGATCCTTATGGATATTTTAGTTCTGAAAAAGAAGCGCATCCTCTGATTTCACGCTGGCTCACCCTGCCCTCATCACACTTGGCTTAACAGTGAAGTAAAGGAGTATTTTTAGGTACTGAGGAAATGAATAGTGAAAGAATATGCAAGATTTCTATATTATTCCTTCCTGAGTTAATGTCTAACTGCTTCCCAGAAGCCTGCATAGATCAAGATTTCTCATATACACTTTGGCTTTTATATCTTCTATTTACTACAGTATATATACTTATTGCCACTGAAAAAAGTGCAAGGCATCTAACTTCAAACAGTGCCCTTAAATGGTGCTGACAGTGTACTTGCAAAAACCACAAAGCAGAACAAATAAAAAGAGCTGTTGTAAGACTAGCTAAAAAGGTTCAGGTGCTTGCCATAATCATTTTGCAGCTGGAGATAAGCCTGCAAGATCATTAAAATTTCACATTGGAGATGTGATGTGTAGTTCGTCATGTCAAAAGGTTAAAAACATTGTTTTGCTTATGCTTCTGGAGAGTAGATTGTAAGATATGTATAAAACATCTACATACTATCAAAATAGAGCTCTGATTCTCTTTCTGGGACTTCAAAACAGATTATTGTGCACTTTCTATCCAGATTCCATTCTTCAGCTGTCTATCCTCTTTTCTCTGTTTCATCCTCTTCAGTATGTTCTTTACATTTGAAAACTCAGCACTTTGCCGCTCTAATTTTCTGGCACTATCATTTCTTTCTTCGTTTCAAATAACTGGCAAAACGTATTTCTTCAGTTCTGAAAACCTTTCCCTTTATTGTGACAAAACTTCTACACAAAGTGTTTTTGATAAAAAAAAAAAGTACAAACTGCTGCATAAATCAGATTCCTTTAATAATTTAGTATTTTTAACATTCTTCAGGGAAACATATTTCTGATGTTCCAGGTTGTTGTCAATATGAAATTATAATATCAATTACATTCACATGATTTATCAGTGAAAATCCCTGAAATCAGACAACACTATGGCAATCACTAAAAATTCAATAGTTAGGGAAATTTAAAAACCTATTTTAGATTGAGTTAGGCTAGAAAATAATAATTTTCAGAAGGTATAGACCATTTTAAAGGAATTCAGAGCATGATGTTGGAAAATCAGGCACCTGGTCCCTGTTGTACTATTCCTGGAAACAGTTTTTGGGAAAATCTGTCTGGTCAGTCTCACTCTTATGTTATGTTAAGCCTGACTTAAGTCATCTTAGTAAAGATGTCCAGATGTTTTATTACTGTTGGGCCTCGGGTCTTCAAGTACATTCACTTGTAAAGATGACACATTTCTGTGGTGTCAAGTATTACAGTAATGAAAAATGTTAGTGTTGTACAAGGCCATAATATGAATGCAGAAAGAAATTTTATTGCATAAAGTGTCTGTCATTATTCATACAGAACACTGGAGTTATTTCTAGCAGGGGTCAGACCTATCTTTTTAAATATTTTACTGCATATGTTTGACTAAGTAAAATATTCATGAATGTATTTGAGAGTAGTTGAATCTAATTTAGAATCTAATTTAGAGCTCTTCTATTCAACAGGTTTCAGTCTCCATATTCTGCATACTGGTGAATTGGAGAACTATTTCCTAGTCCAGAAAACATTTCTGAAAGTTAAACAGATTGTACTGAAGGAGCACTACTCATTATTTTCCTATGAATGTATCTCAGGCATCCAAGTAGGATGCAAAAGCCAGGCCATGTGAGCTAACACATACGATGAATAGTGATGATTTGAAGTGAACAGTTTGCAAACTGCATAGATTGAAAAGTTTTCGTCAGTAGTACTTGGCAAAATCTCATAAATAAAATGTATTCATGAAAGTCAGGAAACATTTCTGAATTAAAATGGGATTTAAACACGTCTAGATTTGGGGTTGGTGTCTCCTCTTAAATCGGTTGTACGTCTGACTCTGTTGAATCCCTTTTTCTCAAGATGGTGACTGGAGTAGAAACTAAATGTAATGAATTCATGCCAAAGGTTGAATTTCCTTCTGTGCATAATATGTGGGAAGTGAGAACAACTGTACAATGCAGATAACCCCACAGCCCACTCACAGGGATGATCTGGAATCCAACAGTACTTTTTGAGTAATGGCAAGATCGTGGTTAAGAGTCTTTGTAGACCCAGACAAAAAGAAACAGAATGGAGGAACAGCATGCACTACAGGATTGGCTTTTCTCAGACAGCCTGCACTTAGAAGCACTGCTAGGTGCCAGCCACGATTTATACTATTACAAACATCAATTGTAGGTGTGTACAGGGCTTATCTAATTTACATCTTATGACTAAAGCCACAGCAACCTGGGAGTGACTAGAGTATACTGAGGAATTTCTGGGGCACCTTTTGGTCATGAATGAGTCACTTGTATATTTTAATGGTTATTTTTATGGATTACCATTGCTTGAAGCAGACCACAGAGACTGAAAAAATAATGAAAGAATGCAAGTAGCAGCCTGAAAGACCATGGGATGTAAGGAGGTTCTCCTTCATGTTTAATTCTACCCCATCCCCACCCAGACTTAGTGCTGAGGAGGCAGGATCAGGACAACATGCTGACTGTATCTGCATGGACGTGCAGGGAAGCAGTCCAGAACCATCCAGAAGTTTTCAGCAGCCTTGCCAGCTTGACTTTCATTTCAAGGTGAAAGCAATGAATTGGGCTGTGTCAGAACTGACTTTGCTTTGATCTTGTGGAGATGCGGGGACTGATGTGGCAATGGGAACACCAGCATTCAAGACTGGTTAAGCATTCATGGCCTTCCAACGTTTCTGGAGTTTTCATCTAAAATTCCAATTATTCCTGACTCTAAAACTAATCAGAAAATCTGCCAGTTTTTACACAGACTTTGATGATATCATTAACTGTAAATGAGTACTATCAATAGTGCATACCTAAGCATTAGTTCTGGATTTATTTATTTATTTATTTTCTTTTAGTCTCATTCATCTCTGAAACCAACATAGCATTTGAATTGGATTAAATGAAGGAGCTTCCAGGGAATATATGAATAACTCTACCATCTTCTCTCATTGTACATGATCAGCAATTATTTCTGCTGCTCCTCACTCAAAATGATGCCAAGAAATGACAAGTAAACTATCTCTCCTCTGCATTGGGCAGTTTGCACAAATAGAAAAGAGTCTCTCCTCAATGTTAATGCCAAATAAATTAAATTTAATATGTATATGTGGTCCGGGAAAACACAGACATTCCCAAAGAAGCAGAAATGTTTGATGTTTTACTCATTCTAATCTATCACCCTAAATTTCTTTATATTTTCATCTGGACAAAGTATTTGCTTATTCAGCCTGTGCCATGTGTGAAGGAGACTTAAAAGCAAAGTCCTGTCTCCAGTTTATTTCTCAAATCCAACCAGCAGGAAATTTTTTGACCTTCCATTTGATGAACACTACCTTATCACTCATGAATTTCTTTACAAAGGCAGCCAACTAACTCCAGAAACTATCAAAGTTTTAATCAACGTACATGATTTGCCTAAGGCAGCAGCAGGAGTCAGTGTCAAAGATGAGATAAGAACAAGGAAGCATATCCGTGAAGAAATGAGTAGATTTTTTATAACACAAATTTGCCATAAAAATTATCCCAGTACTCAGTAGGAAACGTTGAATGGATTAATTTACCTGCAGTCTGCAGCACAAACAGTACAACAAGATTGCCAGAGAATTGTCGTAAGGCTTTCTGTACACCTCACTATGCTCCTCTCTCTCTGTATGTTTGTTTGCCTTGGGGTTTTTTCCTGCTGCTGTTCATATTTTTGAGGCTTCAAATACAATCATTATTTATGAGACATTACTCAATTTAAAATGAAAATTTGCAGAGCAAGTCATACACTTAGATGAATACCTCTTGCTTTCAGAAACACCTTCAAATCATATATAACACGTATAAAAATTTCCAGGTGGTGAGAATTAACCTGGCCTCTGCTAAACTGGTTAATTTAAAATGCATAAATCACAGGAGAGAGAAAGCTAATGAAAGTGTTGTTATATGCTCAGCTTCATTCTTCATTAATATTTATTTACTTTCTCTAACCCACCTTCTATGACTAAAAGACTTTTTAAAGTCTTCTTTATTTCAAAGAAGGCTGAATCAAACTCCCACTCCAAATGAAAGTCTACACCTCTGTTCCCTTCATCTACTTTCAGAGTTCAAAAGCTGCGTGCCCCGCTGCCCCTCATGGCATAGAAGCAACTCTGTGAAATGTCTGTTGGAGACCTTCTAATAATACCAATTTATCTGGCACAAAGTGGCTGGGACAAATCAAATCTTCATTCATGGTGTCAAAGGTTCCATTAGGAACTGTTTAATTTTGTTGCCATGACAATACCTTCACTTCTGCCCCTGAATTAGCAGAGTTCACGTTGCAATCATTTCTTGTGTATGTGGAAGCTTCAGATCTTCAACACTAGTGAGCTACATAGACACATTGCTCTGTGCCTGGCTGAGGCACAGCCACTTTCGTCTCTGTTTACTTTGGAACAAGGCATCCTTCAGCATAAGAAAGATCCACTGACTGCAATCAGATGTTGTGATGGCTGTTGCTGTTTCAGACATGCTTAAATTTAATTTTCCACTTTTCTCACTGCAAGCACCGTAGTGCTTTATGTGAAAAGACATCCATGCCTTTATGATTACGACCAGTTTCCTGGAGCCTGAATGGAAAGTTGCAGTTCAATGTCTGGCATATTTTTTTCATGTCAATGCCACAGTTTTTTTGGGTCCTGGATGATATTCTTTCTGTTTCCCTTCAAGACAACACAATTTAGAAAAGTCCTTGTATGCTCTGTCCCGTATGAATTGTGGCATTTGCTGGACTGAAGCTTCAGTTTCTCTCCCCACAGAGTTGCATAAAGGCTGGCATCTGTCAACATGAATTCATGTGCCTAAATCTCACCTGTAGTGTTGGGCTTCATGCTTCCCACAGGCTGAATCCAGGCTTTTAGATATTTCAAGCTGGTAGAAAACACTAAGCACAAGGGCTTCAGTGGGACTGAGACCTTCTGAATCAGACTGGTGCTTTTCCAGACAGGTGCTGAGGGGCCAATGTCTCTTGTTTCCCTCCCAGCTCCCAGGGAGGACCTGCATACCCACAGTCTCCCTCCTCTTCTGGATGCACACCAGAAATTTCCAAAGCTGAGAAACTTGGAGCATAAGTCATGCTCCAAGCAGGGTACCTGCTCAAAGAGATAGGGGCTTTGCCAAGAAGTAATTAAATAACAATTTTAGTCCATAGAAAGTCATTTTCCTTCTGTTTTGCTTATATTACATTGCAGTTATCTGGTGCTTGCAGTTTCAGAATTGCAGAAGCTGTCATGTCCTGGAAGAGACTTTCCCTGCAGAGAGAAGTCTCAGACTCTGCAAATAATTCACAGACCTTTCCCCACGTTAATGTGGAATATTAAAGTTTGTCACCATTATCAGAGGATTTATTAATTGACTTTTCTGACAAGGTTACCTACTGGTTACAGCCACCGTGTAATTAAGGTGTCAGTTCTTACACCATGGAGAGTAATGACAGACCCTTTTGAATGCCTGTTTCTAAATGAAGAAGGACAATTTGACAGACCTTCGCTCCAAGCAGCTTCAGGTTTATGAAAGGAGAGGTCATCCAGAATCTGTCAAGGAACCAGCTGAACTTTAAGTCCTGGGATGCTGTCACTGTAAATTAACCAAGTTGTCTCAAGCAAAATCACACAATTTCTAGTGATATCTTTCACGGAGAAGAAGATAGAGATATTCCAGCTCTTAAATAAATTGCCTAACTTTCTCTTGTTTCAGGGGTTCAGGCTTGTTGGTTCTAAGTTTTTCATATTCTGTCCATCATCAGAGACAACTTAACAAAAAATGTTGTTTCTCACTAAAAGATAACTTCTTTCCATTATTAAAATATTAAATATTTAACTGCTAATTTCTCCCACACCAGCTGCTGCACGTCAATCCCTTTAAATTATTTGAAATATATCAAAAAAAGAAAAAGATAGGAAATTTAAAATACTTTGGGTGAAAAAGTCAACTTCTTTTTTAGGAAAACTCGGCATTATTCTACTCACATTTGCAGAGATACTTCAGAGGGAAGTCTCTTGTTTAAACAGTCACTTGCTAGCACCAGCAATCTCTCAAGGCACGGAAAAAATCAATCCACTCTGGGATTTTGGGTCAAGATATATATATTATTTGAAAAAAAAAAAGATTCCTAGGAGTTTGAATAGAAAGGAGTTGAAGGGGAAAAAAGTGAAAGAGAAGCCATGCAAATTTTTGTCTGATCTTCAGTCTGTGCCTCAGCTTAGCCTGGCACCTAAGTGCTGTGCCTTGATCCTATTACTCCTTCTGGCACCAGGATGTTTGGGTCTGGGTAGCTTTCTCAGTGGAACGTAATGGTTTTGTCCTTGATTTGGGATACTTGCAAAGCCAGATTAGAGTTTGGAAACTGTAAAACACCTGTGAGATGGAGTCCTTTCTCATGGGTTTTCTTTCCAGATCCTGAGTCTGGTGACAGCTGCATTAACTACCTCTGTCTGGGTTGTTTCTTGGCTAGGCCCAGAGCTGCTGTGTGATGCTTCCTCTCTCAAGGAGAAGGAGACTTCTCTCAGTTAGGGCTGACAAGTCTTCAGGCAATATTCAAAAGCAGAAGAATAACCACTTGGGCTGAATTCCTCACAAGCCTTTTGAAAGTCAAAATAGCACTTTGCTGCGTCTCCAAGATTCCCACAAAATACAACTGTGTCAGCTATTCTCATTGGTGGGGTCATACAGGAGCAAAAGTCCCCAAGAGGGATTGAAATTGCTGCTGCTGCTGTCATTGCAATGCTGCAGTTGCACGAGGAATTCACAAATGCCCTTCCTGATCAGAGCTGCTGTTGTAGGTTGGGATCATCCAAAGAGAGGTTCCCAATCTACAGTGTATTTGTCTCACCCAGATCCCTGTGGTCTGTTTTGTAATCCTTTTTTCTAGGAAAACATCACTCATCATATTCATAGACAGGGCATTTCACCGGTGCTTGAACCACCACAGAACGTCATTTTCATGGTACAAAAGTGGTATGATGGAGAAAGAACAATTTTTTTCCAATGATGAAGCCTTGTGAGCATTTCTGCAATTACCAGTGAGAGAGCTTTTCCTCTGGTTTTCTGAAGTAGAGATGAATATGATAAACTGGTACCTGCAGCTTCCTTCACTCCAGTTTAAGTCTTCCTTCCAGCCCTGTAAAATAAGCCATTCATTCTCTAAGAGCATCAAATATTCTTTTAATAATCAAATTACCAGCAAAATTAAATATGACAGGTCCATTTCCAAACCTTTTAAGGATCCTCCCATCTCACCATCCACAGTTGCCTTCCTTTATCACTTTCTCCCTTGTGCCTTGGCTCCAATACCTATGAGCCCCAAGGGTTTTATTTATGTTAATTAACCAGGATGTTTCCTTCCAAGTGAATAATCAGATTATCTGACTCTTGATTTAATGGCAGAGTCAGCTTTATATACTGTGATTTACTGTTAATAAATATGAACCAACAGAAAACTGGCTTTCTGAAGTGCTCAGGCATACAGCAGAACCACTCCAGGTTGGGGTATTTCAGCTCTGGCTTATGTCCCAGGCGTGAAGCAAATACTGCAGTTTCGCTGCTGCCCATTTACTTTTTCTGTTCATTTACAGATTTCTTCTGCAGCCCCAGCTCTCCGTACACGTCTGGAATTATGATTTCTCTCCTCGTGGCATTACTCACTCCTTATCTCTGGGCAGAAATGTAAGGATGCAGCTTGCCCTAGAGACAAGATGCAAAATGAAGTTGTGCTGTAGGTGGTGCAGTGTGTTTCAAACAAAGGCAGAATGAGAAGAGAGCTTAACAAAGTTACTTACGCTGAATTTTACAGAAGTAGATTTCATAGATATAGCAAAGCTTGCCTCTCTTGTTGCCCAGGGTATTTGATGGAGAAGTGTGCTATTCGCACGCAAGCTCCAGAGGACTAGAGGTGGGGGGAGGATCTTAACAGTCAAATGGGAAGATCAGAAGTAGGCTGAAAGCTGAAAACACATATTTAAAGTCTTCATGAAGACTCAATACCCACAGAACTCTGGACTGCAATTAAGCCAGAACACACAGGTACTCATCCATTACCTACTGAATGGGTTCTCCACATACGTCGTGGTTGGAAGTCCCTCCATGTCCCATACGTAGGAAACCGTTACCTGTGGATGATTTTTCTGCTGTCTTCTACAGCTCAGCCATATTAAATAACAACACTGGCACCCTGTTCTTTGGGTGGGCCAATGAAAGTAAAGGTCTTTATTTGGTTGGACCAATTTTTAGGACTTAAGACCCTTCTTACTTATTCTCTGGCACATTTGTATCTCTGACATTTCCTTCCAACCCCTCCATGTCCCCAGCACAGCCTCTTGCTGCCATGTACAACAGCTAATTGAATCATCTCTAGAAACTTCATCAACTGACATGAACAAGTAGAAGTAAAGGTCTCCCAATTGGATAGAAGCATGAACGCCATTGTACATGAAAGCACATGTGTCACTTCCCCCATCTTCCACTCCAGGATCAAAGAAGTCTTGATGAACTTCCAGCACAGCATGAGGACTTGGTAGCAGGGTCCTCTGGTAATGACGAGGGGTCAGAGATTTGGTCCATTCACAACTGCTTTTCATGATGCTATCACATACATGTTGTGTCACTACTCTGTTTTTGTTCGCTCAGCTTGCATTCCCCCCTACATATATGGGAAGGAACAGGTTTTTTGCTCTACAGGAGCCATCACTAGTGATAGGAAACAAAGGCTATAGGAAGCTCTTAGTATAGAAGGAGGGCTGCAAGAATACAGTATGCACCTAGGAAATTCCAGCATACTCATCTGCAATGTGTATCTGGAATGGCTGGAAAGGATAATATATCAGGAATATAGTGGTCCTGAACTTTGCTTGCTGAACTAACAGCTAACGTTACCTTCATTCATAACATCTGCCTAGCAACAACAGAGCTCCCAGCTTCTCCTAGTGGTAAATCTTAGTGCAAGCTGTGCTTCTGTGGGTATCTCACAGAAAGGTCATTGCCACTGGACACATAATGGGCATTAATGATTCTGAGCACTTTACCAACCTCTCTTAGAAGTGCTGCATAAGTCAAACAATGACCTGTTTTGCTGCGCTGTGCCCCTAAATGAGAGGAGCATCAACAAACTGGAGCATCAGTGCCTGGAATAACAGAATACCTTTTTAATGATTTATGATTCCAGCTAGCAAACTTGCTAGCCAGATGAATCTGCAACCAAACAAACCAAGGCTGACCTGAGGGTACAGAATCTCTGTCAGCACACTGCAGAGGTTTTACTGGAGATAGATTGTGTCATCTCATTGCCACATAATCACCTGGTTAATTTCATTACCATTTAATCCAAAAACTATTTGTTCACTTTCTCACCTGGTGCCAACATATCAGCTTTCAGGCTTCAAATCATTTAATAACTTGCTGCAAGATATTAAACTTTATTATGTATTTTGGCTTCTGAGAACAGTGGGTAAAATCTGCAAAATCATGAGCAACATATAGAAGATAGAAAACATAAATGAGGGGCAATATTCCTCTAACCAATCAGAATTCTACCCACAACCTAGAAGATAAAGTTGCTATACCAGCAGCTAGTGGAGGAAGATCAGTTTGTGTTTATATGGAAGATTAATAGGACTTTTACTTGCATATCTACATATCCTGTATATCTGCATAATTTTTGTATAGGAAGAAAGAATCAAATTAAAAAATATTCACTTTTTCTTCCTCATTATAACCTCTGAAGCTTTATTTGAAGACAACTTCTTATAAAAGTTTTTCTCCATCTTAATTCGCATATACGTGCTAAATTGCTCACATCTTTCCTCATCTGTGTGTTACCTGACAAGTATGATGCTTTTTCTGTTCCTGACATCCTTCAAATAAATGGTTTTATTTCAGCATTACCCCATTTACTGGTACGCTGTTTATAAATGATCTACTTTTACATCTATGTAATGAAAATCTCAAATGAGCAGGTATCAAACGATGAATGTAGTCTGACTTTCTGGGCAAACATTCTGCTTTATTTACAAATCCTATTTTTATTTAACAAATGTGGTCATCAAAGTGGAGACCTAAATCATTACTTTCAAGTCACATATATTATTAGAATGTGCTTTCAGGTGAAGTGAGATTAACTGGAATATTTATGGCAAATTCTGCTGCAAATTTCAGGATGCAGGATCATGGATACTCCTTCTGTCCAGTAATCACTTGACCATAAGATATCACACCCTCTTGGAAAAACAAAGGCTAAACTGTTTTGCTCCTGGTGAACTATATCACATTACAAAATTTTCAACAACTTAAGCACTTTCTGATTTCAAATATGCGATTTTCATCTACTAAAACTCTCTCCAACTTGGAAATCCTCACAAAGTAGGATTTCCTTCTACCTGATTTCTATTCCCTAGTGCCTGTCTAAGCTGTCCCTACCAAAGTCAGATGTAATTAGTGAACTGTAAACTGAACACTTTTATTAACAATGTAGAAAAGGAAGAAAACGTCATATTAATGCAATGGATTTATGATAATGGAAGAGGACACACCCAAGGGAGAAGAAGTATTCAATGCCAAAGAAAACAAAGACATCATTTTTCTTCATCAAATTTACCTCTCTTTTCCCTTCCCTGATAGTTTTCTCTCTTCTCTGTCTCTGAGTTTAGTTTTTTAATTTGGTAGCTCCTACTATCTATTTTGGTAGTATTAGGCATACTTCACACTTTATGTTTTGTCTTAAAAAACAATATCTACAATCCTAAATCCTAAGTTTGGATTCAACATTTTCACTTGGAGGGGCATGTCAGGAATGGGATAACAATTTCCTGGGGGAAGACTATGTGCTTGTGGTATCCTAATGGTATCCAAAACATGCAAAGGCAAAAACCCACATGTGGTTCTGAGGGCAAAAACAAATTTCTGTAATACTCCTCCCATCTCTGAGATATAACCACCTCTTGCACTTTGACTTTCGTAAACTCTTGGTTTTTTGATCATATTAGCTGTTGTACAGAACCCTTCCAAATAGTGACCATATATTACTGGAGCACCTAAGGACTACATAATGTGTAAAATATACACATAACATTTGCATAACTAATATCAAAAGGATGTCTAGCAGTGATATTTCAGTGGTATCCTAACCCAAGTCCATTGAAAAGCTGTGCATGATGCATACCAATGAACATACAATTTCACTGGAGTAAAAACAGAAAAGGAATACACATCCCAGGCTCACAAGGGAGAGACATAAACATCTAACAACAAGTATCAAGGATACATCTTGGGCTATACATGATTTATGGGCAACACGAACTTACTTTGTCTGGCCTTCAACAAATTTTAAAAACCCATATTGCCTGAAGATTATATTTTTCTGTTATGTGCTTTTCAACATTATAAGATGTAATCAACTAACGAAAGCTGAAGTTAGTATTCTAGGAACCTTCAATTTGTTATTGTTGTTTATTGTTTTTTAAAATAATAATCTTATTGAAAATTAAAATAATATCTTGTTGGCGCAAGGTCAAAAATAAACACTTTCCAGCCTGAGCCTCCAGAAATTGTCTTTTCTTTCCTTTTTTATTTTTCCTGGACATTAAAAATCCTTATTCCCCTTTAAAATTTTAATATGCATTGGAAAATTTAAATCTCAATTTTTCTGTGCACCTGGTTGATATTGTACAGCATCTCAATGTAGGAGTCAGTCTTTCCTATTCTGCCATCCTTACTTATTTCAAAGTGTAATAGAGGACTGACTGCACAAAGAATGATGCTTGTCTGCTTCCTGCTTGGGTTGCCTTCTACGTCTTGTCCTTTGGAAACACTGGGGTGATCCACTGACAGAAGAAAATTACTCAGAGCCAAGATGCCAAAAATTTAAAGAGAAGCAAAGTCCAGATCAAAGCATTACCATTAATTAGTTAACTATATGTCCATTAGCATATAATTTATTTTAAAACTTAAATAGAGCTTGTATGAGGAATAACATGACTTACCTTACTGACAACAACCTCAGTCCTGAAGATGCTACATTTGGAGAACTGTACAGATCTTTTTTTAAATTATTTTCACATAACCTTTACCCTATGCTTCTGCTACAGGACATGTGAGCTCTGGTGTACTTTTCCAGGGTCCAGATGATTTGTTCCAGTCTTTCTTCACTCAACAAATGAAGACTTCAGCAGAAATGTTGTTTACATGGATTAATGCATGAATCAGTTATTTTTTTTTTAGTTGTGCTCATAGTATTTATGGAAGCAGTCAAAGTAGATAATCATAACACTTCTTCCTAGAAATAAAAATTAGGAATGAAGAATTTTGCTACTACCCAATAATATTCATAGTTGTGGTTGCTTTGTTGAATCAGAATATTTAACATGCAATATTGGAATAAATAAATAAATATTGGATGCCTGTTACTTCAAATATTCCTTTTCTACACCTCAGCGCTAAACTGTCATACCTGTAGAGATGGGCAGAAGCTGAACATATTCCCAGATAATGAGCTTTTCAATTGTGTAAACAAAAATTACAGACAAATCTCCATAATTAGACAACCACGTTAGTCTTAGACTCACAATTTTATCACAAAATAATTGAAATTATAATTGTAGAGGATTCAGCAGTGAAATCACAGTGAGATGGATGCTACATCCTTCTGTTCTAAAGCAAACAAAACTGGAGAGGTCCCAAAGCCTGTACTATACATCAGGTGAGATGGTAGTGATTCCTTAGAACGTTTCAATCCTGGATTCTGTGAGCCTATAGTTGATATTTTATCTCCTAGCATCCATTCAGCATTTTGCACAACTACAGTGCACAATTAAATCAGAAATTCCAGTTAATACTGCCTGCAGCTGTGGTACAGTAAGGGAAGAAACCTCAGCCTGTGAGATTAGGAGCACTGTACGAGAAAGATTAGATGTTCTCATCTACCAGGAATAACAATAACTGGAATTTACTCTGAATATCCTTTGTCAATTATTTCACAACTTGAATCACTTTTTCCAAGAATACAAATGTGAATTGGAAAAAATTAAGTTAAGACTCCTCTAGAAGAAGCATATTGTCCTGTTCTTTTTCCTTGGTAAAACGATCTGACTCCAATTTGCAGTTGCAATTTGATGTCCCTTTTTGTCCTGAAAGATAAAGCCAACCTGAATTATTGTTTTATAAAATTGCTATGACAGTGGTGTGAATTTGTCTTCCACTGAGTTTGAGCAGAAAAAAATGAGCTGCCATTTGCAGGAAGGTTGTTACTTCACCTTAAATACGAGAGATTGTAATTGGTTACAGTACGATGTTATTAGTTTGACAGTAACCCTCTGAAGTGTTAGAACTTTTTTTCTTCATCTGTTGGAAGAGGAAGTTCTAGGGCACAGACTCACAGAAGCAGTAACTTTGATGTGTTACGTTTAGAAGAACTTTTTTGACTTGTGCTGTTCAGCAAACATTTCTTGACATTGCTTACCAGCATGGTTCCATAAAGGAAACATTACTTCAAGTCACATGGAATCTCATCTCCAGCCCAGGTACTCAGTCTCTCCAAATAAAAATAATTTCATGAAACCATTGCCAATGTGGCCTCCACAATTAGATTGAAATCTACTCAGACAGGAGAAATAAATCACTTCTCTAAATATCCTTCAAAACTGTTGTGGATGACATATCTCAAAGCAGTGTACACTCTTATTCTCCCCAACAGTGATGATGGGCTGATCACAAAACAACATCTAGACACATTGCACTCTGCCTGACACTTTTTGAGGTCCTGCAGAGCCAATGGCTTGTTAGAAGCTCAGCTTGTTGGTTCCCTTAAATTCTGATTTTCATTCAGTGCAAAGTGCTTTTGACAGAGGAAGAACTTTCTGAAAAATTTTTGACAGGAAAAACAACCAAGGCAGGGCAAGTAGCCTTTGACTTTTGGCCTTTTTATAAGTGTAGATCCTCCAAAGAACTTCCAACTACTTTCAACATATTTCTAAATAAGCAACTATCCAAGAGTCTGCTTCTACAGTCTTTGGTTCAAAAGTTATCTGTATCCTGATCTTGGTATTTTTGTGGCTGAAGCTAGTGTGGTATTATTATGAAATGAAGACTGTTGTCAGTTTTGGGGAAATTCCAGATGACAATCTCCAGTGAATAAGGGGTATCAAGCTCTTTTCCAAATGGCACATCTTATATTCTTCGGTTTCTGAATAGTTATGAAACAGGAGGGAATTTTGTATAATGAGAAAGATATCTCTATAAAATATTACTGGGTAGCCGATGTGCAAATCATTAATATAAAAGATCATAGTTAGAGCACTGTAAAGCGTTTCAGCTGAGAAATGAATAATTGCCAGACAGTAGAATTGAGTTACAGAAAACTTTGCATTGTCAAAGAGAAGCTATTACAGGTAAAATGATACAGAATATTGTTTGAAATTACATTAAATTATACTGAAATCTTTAAATAACTTCTCCTTTACAATCAGTTTATATCTTTTACTTTCAAATATGTAATTTTTGAAAGTACAGCTTTTTGGAAAAGAACAGATTGCAAACTGAGAAGGTCTTAATTTAAAAAAGCATGATATGTGCAAATATTTCATTCTAACTGATGGCAGTTGTTTAAGGAAGCAGAAGGCTGATCGGTTCTGTAATGGAAATAAAGCAGGCATTGAACGCACCTCAGCAACATGGCAGGAGGAGGACCAAAGCAAAAGTACCTAAGGCCAAGGAGCTTGAGGTCACCCCTGCTGAAAACATAGAGGTAACCAAGATGTATGAAGTGGGCAGCTATCCCCTCCTCACATAATAGTAAGGGTTAAGGGGACCATATGTGTATTTATGCTTACAGAATGTGTCTTTTTCCTCCTACGGACATGATTGTTTGGAAGCCTGTTGAGAGGCCCTGCATCTGGTCACTGTACTTTTTAGTAGGACGTTAACCTGCTGTTTCCATTGCATTTGTGTACAACCTACTTCAGGGATCAGGAGGAACCTGGCACGGGTAAACCCACTTCTTCACACCAAGAGGGAATTCCTGAAGTGCAACAGATAACTGTCCTCCTTCAGCCTCTTTTATCACAGATACACAAAACAGAGGTAGTAAACCTCCAGGCTAGACTCCAACGTGAAGCTTTCCTACACAACAGTTATTATTATATATAACCTAAATGTTAAGGTATGGGCCAGAACTGAAGTTGCTGTTAGCTTTTGTGTGGACTTAAACTGACTTTAGGTTAGGTCCTGACTGAAGTATGAAATATTTAATCACATTTCATTAAATGGCTTTGAACTGATATGTGTGAGGAATTCCAGTTTTTTGAATTTTCCACTTGTCATTGTTTAAAAATTTCTCATTTCTCATTTCCTTTTCACATAATTTCCACAGAGAAAGATAATAAATTACTATCCCTGGAGCAAGATCCCATAGTACATTGCACACTGGGACTTTCACAAAGACTTTCTGCTCCAGCGATCGCAGCAGACACACTGAGCTGCAGATCTTATTGATGACATGTCACTGCCTTCCCTTACACATTCCCTGTACAGAGCTAACAACAAATATTTGACACCCTCTACCCACAGCCCCCCCCCTCCCCCCTGCAATTACTCTATACTAACAAACAGCACTTTCCACCCTCACAAAGATGTTTGCCACACTTGGCCCCTTCTCCATACTGCCACGGACCAACCTCATTTACTCATTTTGGGATCTAATTAATTCCCTTACTACCTTATTGGATGAGTCATTTCAAAAACCAGTTGAACTGGTAAGAAGCTTCTGTTTGATTTTTCATGGTTTTGAATTGGTCCCAAAGGCACCATGGAAAGTCTGTATGAAGATCAACCAAGAAGAAAAAGCCCAAAGACATGAGGATAAAGCAGTTCCAGTACAATTTCTGCTGAAGTTTTGAATCAGTGGTGCTCTGAGAGGAGAGCGCTTCCCCTTGTAGACGGTACTGTGGCGATGGTCAACTTTGTCAACTGTATTTGAATCAGGTGCAGGTCTGCAAACAGATCAAGTCTATACCACTCCAATTTACCGTGGTGTTTATATTGTCTCCTCACATCCTGTTTGATCCTGTTTCTGCTCCAGTTCTCTGGTCTAGAAGTCTACTGTCAACTTTTATGCTTTTTTCTCAAACTGTAGCATTTTCTCAAGATGTAAATTATTTGAGCTTCCTTTATTGGTTTTAATTTCACTGCACCTCTCCATATTGTATTATAAAGGCCATCACTGTCTCTTAGAAAGTTTTCACAGTGCTTTTCTAACCACCTCACAGTACCTTTTCCTGGATTTCCATCTCATTCACTTATTTTCGGATTTTAAAATCATTCATCCACTTGCCCCAGCATCCCTTTTACTCAGAGCATTTCCTCCTCACTGCATTTCATGACTTCTGAAATACAACAGCTCCGTTCATTGCAGGCACCTGAACTCCCATTCTACATAGACCTCTTCCATGTGTCCTATGTTAGCTCTCTTTTCAAAACTCAGCTGCAAGTAGTCTCCACCAATATGTTAAAACACTTCATCTTGTCTTTGTTTTAATATCAGTTTCTTTCCCTTAAACCAGCAAGGCATTATACAATGTAATCTGTATAAAATGCAATTGTTTCTTTAAGTTACGTTCAATCTCTGCTTGGTTCAAGATGGGGGAATATTATGCCCAAGAGATCATGATCTGAAGATGAATGGCTTCATAGCTTGAAGAAGAGGGAAAAAATATCAGGCATAGGGCCAGTTTTAGCTTACTTTTGAGACCAGATAGGAGTACTTTCTGTCAATTTTTTGGGCTACCCACCCCCATCAAATATGCATTGGATCAAACTTTTCACTATCAAAAATGTTAATGAGGAATATATGCTACCAAATAATAAATCCTTACTGTACCTAATATATCTCAGCTAAAATCTCACCCTTTTTTTCAGTCCTTGAAGCCTCTGCCTGGGCAGGGCATGTCCGGTGCAATTCATTGCAAGTAATATAGCACAAAGGAGTTTTAAGATGTAGATGGAAGCTGGGCTGTTTATGTAGATGGCTACATGTGATAGGGCTTACGGGCAACAGTAGGAGTTGTTGAAACAACCCAAGAAAGTTGGGAGCTTGGGCAGTGAGCACAGTCACAGGAGAGAGGAGAACTCAGTGATGAAGGGGAAGAAGCAGGGAAGGGAAGTGTTGTGCAGAGCACTGAGGACTGTAACAAGAAGGTTCAACTTGACGCACCATTGAATGGGGAGCCAACAGCCACCTTCTGTTGAACGAGATCATCTTCTGCTTTCTCTCCGTTTTCAGCAGTAGTTGACACAGTTTATCCCTGCCACTGCAGTGCTATAAAAAGATAAATATTGTTATCTAAATATGGAAGAAGTTAGACAAGTTTGGAAATCTAGTGTTATAAAATCAGCTGAAACCTTGCTGGAGAGACAGCCTAAAGGGGGGATTGGTCCCAGCTCCCAAAATCCTCCACCTATTCCATTCACCACTTCCCCCCAGCTTAAACAGGGCCATTATAAGGTTATACATCATCCCAGTGCATGCACCAAAGGGTTCATTTTGCTAGCACTGCATCATCATGACCATCAACTTCATGTCAGCTGTTCAGCAGTGCAGCATATCAGTCAGATGCACCATTGGAAGGGAGACAATTTGAGGATAATGCATGTAAGAGATAATACAATTGTAAAGCTGTTGGGGCTTAATTATGGGATGCAAGCAACCACTGCATCTGCACCATGACCACCTGGGAACACAGAAATGAATTATTTTCCATGTGCGCATGGTATTGATGACTCTTTTCTATTGACACTCTTGATACTGACAGTAAATTAGATTAGAGAGAAGGGAATTTTTCCCATTTCAGTCCATGCTAACTGAGAGCTACTTTTGAGTCTCTGCATATTTACTGAGTAAACTTCAATCTGGCAGCTTTGAACAAAAGAGTGATAGGAAAGGAATGAAGGGTTTGTTTTAAATGCCACTGGCTTCCTTGTGCAACAGACTGTTAAATCCTATTAGCAAAGTTTCCCTGGGAGTACCTACAATAAGTGAGGGATGTGGCACTTTCCAGTGCTGTGATGCTTAAATATCCACACATTTTTTTGGAGGACAATGTCTCAACTTTTTCTAATAAAATCAGTGGGAAGACAAGATGTTCTGCTTCTGGGGCCTCAGAATCCTGCAAGTCAGCTGAAACCCTTCAGGAAGGTTTGGGTGCTCTTGTGGTCTCAGAGCCTGATCTAAACAACAGAGATGTCAATGAGCAGCATCACTTGAGCAAGCTTTCAACAAGGCTGTCCATGCCTGAGCTGCCTCATTATTTAACTTGCAGAGAGGTGGCAAGTTGATGACACAGGGACACCTGGTAAAGTGAGATTCTTTCCACAAGTACTCACAGTTCTAGGGGTGATACATGAGCAAAGAACATCTTGTTTCAGTTCTGACTGCTTCTGCAGAGCTGGCATACACCCTTATTTTTCAGAACTTAGTATTTTAGAGGCCTTTTACTTGTAAAACAAGTAGTCACATGAGGAAACATTTTTATGGAATTCTTATCTTGTTTCAGGTATGCCCTGAACTGTTGTGATTTCATACAAATTTAAATCCAACATTTTTCAAAAGAACAGTTGAGCTTTAGTACTACTTCAAGGAAAAAGAAAGAAAAAAGAAACTCAGTTTCAAAAAAAAGATTTCATACTGACCAACTCGGTTCGGCTTTAACTCAAGAGTAAAATACTTCCTTAAACCAGCTTTTGGATTCAGTTCAAGATTAAGTCAACTCTCGGCTTATAACTTTCATTTATCTTAGGAGGGAGGCATTCACAAGCAGCAAATAAGGGATGATACATAACAGTCACTCTAAACATAAAGCTCCACTTCAGCATCATAGGGATGGTAACAGCTAACACCCTTGTCAAATAGGGGATAGTGAAGCCATTTTTAATTTTTCTGAAACTAAAAGTGAGCACAAGAAAGACAGTGAGGAATTGACATTTATTATTTTCCAATAACTGTTCATTCAAAAACAGCATGGCATTTAATGACATTGTTTTGGAAGAGCTGCACTAAATTGCTTGGAAAGATGAAGTGTTGCTTACTGAGCTGTGTTTTCTTTGGTGGTCTCTCACATTAGTACTGATTTTGCTTGACCTCCCTTAGTTTAGAAGAGCTGCCAAAACTCACAGCTCGGCATCACTGCAAGCATTTGATAATTTCTGTTTCTTTTACCTTAGGCCTTCTGATTTCCCATAACTGATTGATCATTTCTACTAATGTGGCTAGCTTAAAGCTTAAGCATTTTCCAGTAATGGATACTAAGACAAAAAGAAAAAAAAAAAAAAAAAAGATCAAATAAAGATTAACAACAAATATGAAAATAACAGTAGTCAGGGAAAGGCCTGAGGGAGAACAGACAGCAACTGCTCTGCTGTGCTAGAAGAAATCTGCATAATTTACCCAAACTGTATCTCAATTCTACCTGTTTAGTTTTCCACATCAGCAGTTCTTCCACCCATATCTGATTTCTGGTTCCCAGGCTTGCAAATGGCACAAACCAAATGTGCTCTTCCCATGCTGTTTACATATTTTCTATTCACTGCCTGCTTCAGTTTTCTTGGTTAACAGCAGATTTCAATGCACATTTTGATGTTGTCATTTCCTTCTCCTTGTGTCCTTACCTCTCAGGGATTTGTTGTGGTTGAAATCTCCAGAATACATCAGGCCATCTAACAATAAAATTAAAACTGGCGATATTTCAGTTTCCTGGTTGTTCTGAGAAACCATAGGTCAAGATTCAGTTTCAATCTTAACTTAGCCACTGAGCTATGCACGAAGCCCACCTCCAAAGATGAATTGGTGGGCTATTTATCTCAAGCCTGACATGAATTAAATGATACTTAGCTCCCATAGTACCTAGTAACAAGTACAGACATTTGCAGGTGTTGCTCTCCTGTGTACGACTTCGTAAGTCTAGTTCTCAGCAGATATTTTCACATATGACACTTCAATATTTTACAGAACTAGTAGTGTTTGAACTCCATTGCCCATTCAGAGGAAAGGTTTCCTTCACTGAGTATATTACTTTTAACTTCAATTAGCAAATTTTGTTTATTCTCTGCCAAAATTTCCATCCGCTTGGCCCTCCATGCTCAAATGCCTACAGCACCTCTGAAGATAGACATGAGAAGGAAAGACCTTTTGAAATAAAGGTGAACACATTTTATATTGATTATGTATCAATTTTATCAGCGATAGGAAGCGCTCAAGGGGCAAGATTTGAACTTGAGCAGAATCTCAAGCACAAAATGAGTCTCTGGGGAAACATCTGTCTCAAGATCAAGATCTCAATCAATGACAGCAATTCCAAATACGAGAGCCATGCTGAAGGACTGCATTGCAGCTGGGAGAGCCAGGCAAGTGGCTCAAGAGTAAATCTCCTCAACGTGAGTAAATATACACAAGTCATAGAAGGCCATTTTGTTTCTTACATTGTTGCTGTATTAATTATGGATTGCATCAGTACATACATTCTCTTCTGCCATAATAACTGGTTTTGGTTGCTTGCCAGAATCAAGATAGCCAGAGTGTCCCCAGGTGAGCTCCAAAAATAGGAACAGGGGTAAATCCTTCAACCCCTACAAGACTAGGAAAAATCCAGCAGATGAATGTCCAGCTTAGAATATGCAATCTGGACATTCATCTACCATTTCAAAACTTATTACTTTATTCTGATTCATACTTGATCAATAAAATAAGAAGTACATTAACAACGAAAAAACACAGAATTATCTATTAAACTCCTATTAAACTCAGTTCCTTTTTACGGTCATCGATGAATGAATGCAGATTGAATTGCAGCCTTCTCCTGATGAACAAAATGTTAGAAGCATGAAAGAAATATAGCAGAGAACCTCATCATTAAACCATGACCATTAAGAACTATTAATGATATAATGAACCACCCTTCTTGGCATTAAAGAACAATACGCATGTTAATTCAACTAACCATAAGTTATCATGCTGAAAAGCTATGCATGTTTGAGTTCTTTGTATAAGTAATAAGAAAAAAACACTGCTGCTTTTGGTGGATTTTGGAACAGCAACTACGCAGGGCATTTTTAATTCATTGGACCACATTGGTTTCCATCCGAGCTTTATAAAAGAGAAGGCATTTGGGCAAGTGGCCTTCTATTTATTTTCAAAATATTTCAGAATAGTAGGAAAATTCCAAGAGATCGGGAGAAAATTAATATGGTCCAATAATTTAAGACAAAAATGTAGGTAGTTCTAAGTCTATATTTCTGTTTGACATATGTCTTGGGCTATATAATAGCCTGCCTAATAGGAAAATCAGTTAATAAGGATTTAAAGATGTCAATAAGTAAATCAGAATTCAAGTGCAAGAACAGGTCTTGCTAAAATAATGTACTGTATTTTTTCCTGAGAGTGCCAGCTTGGATGAAAAAAAGCAATAATGTCAAAACTGTAGATATCAGTATGGTATTTGACTTTGCACCAGAAACAAATTGTACAAGAAATAGGAGAATACAAAAAGAATATGTAGATGCTGAACTTTTTACAACTGCTTGACTGATAGTCTTTGACATGTAATTGCAAACAGAGTACATATTTAACTGGGTTTCTAAACAGTGAATAATGAAAAGAGAGGTTGTTGGGACAGTTACCTAATAAAGTAGGCACACTCAAAGTACGCTTTTATCAGCTGTCAAGCTACACATGAAGGAATAAAGAATAAAAGGCTGAGCCCATTCTGTCTTGGAAAATGGTGATTTAAGAAAAGGTCATGGCTTCCAAGTAGTAGTAATGTAGCCAGAAGGACCAATATAATTCCTGAATAAATATATTTGAGGATTTCTGAGTGCATGAACTGATATTATGCAGCATCTTAATGTGGGAAGCTGTCATGCTTTTATGATTTCTACTTCTATTTCTGGTCTTGACATTTCAGGGTGGATATTAAAACAATAGGAAAGTCACATGGGTAACTTAAGCTACCCGCCAGTTATCACATAAAGACCCGAGAAGTGAATTAAACATTCCTCTGTCTCACAGGCAATCACACAGAAAGACCTAGCCTAGTCTAGACAAGCTTACACAAGAAATAAGTAATGAGCTTTTACCAGGCAAGGTAATTAACCGTCAGAACAACTTACCAACAGCTATGATGGATTTTCTATCACTGGAAAATTTTAAATCAATATTGGATGTTTTTCAGAAAGTTATACTGTAACTCAAGTAGGAATAAGGGTCTTGAAACAGGAATCAGTTACAACATGTCCTATGGCATGGTCTAGCATTTCAAACTGATTAATTACTGTAGTTCCTTCTGGCTTTATAAGCTGCTACACTAGGAGAATAACAACACATTGGAGAGTCATAACTGGGATTTGAGGGCTAGTGTGCAGCATCTTCCTGCTTAATACCAAGCAGAAGACTTGGGTGTCCTTGTTGCAGTCACAACCAAAACAGACCTAGTGTAGGGAGATTCATATACTGTAATTAATTCATTATTAAATTGATATAATGTGTTGCCTATTACTAACAGACTAGAGCAGTGAGAACTAAAAGTAAACTAAAAACACCTTCCCCCCATCCACCCTCTTTTACTTCCTCCCCTGAGCAGCACATGGGAATGGGGGCTGCAGTCAGTACATAACTTTTTGTCACATATTCATTTAAATCATATTTCTGGTTGCATGCAGCAGCATGGAATCAGTGATGGAAATCTGTCCGTAGTGTTAATGACTTTCCAAATGCATTGAAAACTCAACCTCCTTCCAGAAGTTTATGATGCCTCCACACTTAGGTCTCTATAGAATTTTCCTTCCCACAGGCTGTTTCAGGATGACCGGTCAGGCTTAGTCATATTTTAATGTACATTCCCTCTACAGTGCTTAATATATTCTAAAAAGCCAGGAATAAAACAAACAGTAATTATCAAACACCAGCCCAGGTGCAAAAATAGCTATATACAGATTAATAAAAAAAGAAGGGTAATAAAGCAAGACCTTCCATCTCATGGAAAAAAATAATCCCTTTTATAAGATTTCTGATATTTAGGATTATTGATTTCCAGTTCTACATGATTATTGCTCTTTAAACATTGCAGAGTCGTGTTGTGATTTGCTGCAGACTCTAAGCCAACAGGCAGTAAAAAGGCCACTTCAGTCCCAAGAAATGCTATGTGAGATTTTCTTTTCTCCAATACATGAAACTTAGACCTCTTTCTTTGGCCAAAGTAAAATTACCTCCCACCGACCTACCCTCCTTCTTCCACCTTGTTAATCAGTGATTAGCAGCAGTCTTTGTTGACAGTTATTTCTTCCTTTGTATTAACCAGTAGGAGCAGAGTGACTCACTCCACTGCAGAACATTGAAGTTTTGTTAGGTCATCTGCCCTTCTCTCCATTGGAGCAGGAGATAAGCTGATGGTTGGAACATTCAATGCTCAAAGGTCTCAACCTACTCATTTTTCAGCCTAACTGATATGTTATCAAGGAAGTTTCTCTTTAGCCAGTGGTCTGAAAGTCTTTATTTTTACTACAGAATTCTGTAGATGAAGAATCTGCCTGATAAACATTTCAGGGAGCTGTCATTTCCAGTAGATTAAAACTACATTGTTGAAATATTCTTCTATACTGCCAGAGTTGTCTGAAAAAGACTTTAGCATGTCCCCTCAGCATTATGAGTCAGGCTCAGAAATCCAAAAACATCGTGATGTCCGTTAGCTCTGTCTCCTTGAAGAGCCAGAGACCCCAGTTCGTTGAAACACCCTACACACATGCACTGGGGAAACTGGCCAGAACAAGTGACAACTGCAAAATATCAATAGTCACTTGTTTTGTGTAGGAAACAAGAGCTTGCCATCTCCAAGACAGGACTGCACAAATTTCCAGCTGCACTCTGCACATCAACCCTACTCTCACCCTTCATACTCTAGAAGAAAGGAGATTTTTCTTTGCTCTCTCTTCAAGAGTTACTCTCTTGCCTAAACAGCTCCTGCACCCTGCCCTGAACAAGGCTGCATTTTGGCAGCCAGCAAAAAAAGATTGATTTTACAAGAATGCTCGTGGGAAAGAGACCCTTTGGCCATAAGGGGCATATGGATGTAATGATTATTAAAGTCTTTTCAGTGGTCATCAGGCAGAACTAGGGAAGAGAGGAAACAGTGGAATATCTAATGTGGTAGGAAAAAAAAAAGCCTAAGGCATTACTGATATCTTAATATCTGTGCAGTATTTAGCAGAAGAGTTTTACCATGCTTCACCCTCTCAGTCAGGAGAAATTACAATACCATATGAATAATAGATGAAGTGCTATTTTGATGATGCAAATTAGTATTAATGCAGAAGATTATTTTAATAGTGTGCATAAATGGAATTTTCAGTGCTGAAATGAACCCTAATTAAATCTGATTCTTTTAACCATTCACTGCTATGCCATTCAGTATTTTGGCAGGGGGGAGGCTGTTTGTTTTCTTTAACATTTATTTCTGTCTCCTCTTTAAATCATGTATTGTTATATTTAGTCACTACAATCAAAAGTAAAATAAAAACTTAATGATGAGGTCAAACAAGAAGCCTTTTAATAATGCAGAGCATGCTACACCAGAAGGAAAATATGCCAGCACCTAGGGAGAGGCATACTGGGGACAGGCATGCTTTAACTCTAGGAAGCTGGAGAAACCACTTTC
This sequence comes from Penelope pileata, assembly GCA_013396635.1. NCBI lineage: Eukaryota > Metazoa > Chordata > Aves > Galliformes > Cracidae > Penelope > Penelope pileata. The sequence goes on from WBMW01003612.1 coordinate 767,277, forward strand.
CATTCCTCTTGTTTGTTTTCCTGTAAGAAGACACAGAAATTTCATCAGCACAGAAAAATCAACACCACTATTTCTGCAGAACACACGAGGGATTGTTTGGAAGGCCACAGACAGATGGTTGTGATAAATGGCTCCATGTCCAGGTGGAGGCCGGTAACGAGCGGTGTCCCCCAGGGGTCTGTCTTGGGACTGGTTCTCTTCGATATCTTCATCAATGACATCAATGATGAGTGCACCCTCAGCAAGTTTGCGACGACACCAAGCTGAGTGGTGCAGTTGACATGTTAGAAGGAAGGGATGCCATCCAGAGGGACCTGGATAAACTCGGAAGGTGGGTCCGTTTGAACATAATGAGGGTCAACACAGCATAGTGCAAGGTTTTGCCCTTGGGTTGGAGTAATCCCAGATATGTATACAGACTGGGAGAAGAAATCCTAGAGAGTAGCCCTGCAGAGAAGGACCTGGGGGTCCTGCTGGATGAAAAACTGAACATGAGCCAGCAGTGTGCTCTTGCAGCTAAGAGGGCCAATGATATCCTGGGCTCCATCAGGAGAGAGATGGCAAGCAGGGAGAAGGAGGGGATTGTCCCTCTCTACTCTGCCCTCATGAGGCCCCATCTGGAGTACTGCACCCAGGTCTGGGGCACCCAGTACACGAAAGCTGTTGGAGAGGGTCCAGAGGAGGGCCACAAAGATGATCAGAGGGCTGAAGCACCTCTCCTACAAGGACAGGCTGAGGGAGCTGGGCTCGTTCAGCCTGGAGAAGAGAAGGCTGAAGGGGGACCTCATTGTAGTCTTCTAGTATTTAAAGGGAGATTACAAACAGGAGGGAAATCAACTTTTTACAGCAGTAGATAGTGATAGGACATGGGAGAATGGTTTTAAGCTGAAGGAGGGAAGGTTTAGATTGGATGTCAGGGGGAAGTTCTTCACTAAGAGAATGGTGAGGTGCTAGAACAGGCTGCCCAGAGAGGAAGTGGATGCCCCATCCCTCGAGGTGTTTAAGGCCAGGTTGGATGGGGTCCTGGGTAATCTGATCTAGTACCTAATCTGTATGTTGGTGGCCCTCCCTGTGGCAGGGGGTTTGGAACCGGATGATCCTTGGGGTCCCTTCCAACCCAGGCCATTCTATGATTCTATGACTCTATGAAGGCCAATGGTATCCTGGGGTGCATTAAAATAAGCATGATCAGCAGGAAAAGGGAGGTGATCCTCCTCCTCTAGCCTGCCCTGGTCAGGCCTCACCTGGAGTACTGCATCCAGTTCTGGGCTCCCCAGTACAAAAAAGACAGGGACCTCCAAGAAAGAGTCCAGTGGAGGGCCACAAAGATGCTAAAGGGCCTGGAGCATCTCCCTTATGAGGAAAGGCTGAGTGACCTGGGTCTGTTCAGCTCGGAGAAGAGAAGACTGAGAGGGGATCTTATCAATGTCTAGAAATATCTAAGGTGTAGGAGGCAAAGGGATGAGGCCAGACTCTTTTCAGTGGTGTTTGGGGACAGGACAAGGGGAAATGGCCTAAAACTGGAGCATAGGATGTTCCACACCAATATGCGGAAGAACTTCTTCACGGTGCGGGTGACGGAGCACTGGAACTGGTTGCCCAGGGAGGTTGTGGAATCTCCTTCCCTGGAGATATTCAAGACTCACACCTACCTGTGCGATCTGCACTAGGGAACCTGCTTTGGCAGGGGGGTTGGACTCGATGATCTCTAGAGGTCCCTTCCAATCCCTGCAATTTTGTGATTCTGTGTGATTCTGTGATTCTTGGCAAGGGGTATGGGACTAGGATGAATCAATACAAGGCATTTACTTACCTTAAAAGCAATTGTTTGCTCCTAGAATAAAAGAGTATGGGTCAATACTTCAACAGCTTCCAGGACAAGCCCAGGCAATCCTACTTGCCTTCCTTCCCAGCTGAAGCTGAGCTTCACTGTGAAATGGCCACATCAGTTATTGGCAGTAACAATAGAAGTAATGCTGTCTGTAGACTATTTTCACTGCAATTCTTTTGCAGCGTGTACTTTCTGAAATAGCTAATACACTTTGAGATATTATACAGTACTAGATTACAACAATTTCTGCTCATTCTTCCTTGGGGAGAGAGAATTCAAATAAAAAAGTAATTGCTCAGGTAATGTGCCCAGTACTCAACCCTTCCAGACACAGCAAGCTAATAAAATATCCACCAATATTTATACACCTTCTAGGATGTCTTTCTACTATACTGTGAAGAAAATACATTTGACCGATCCTGACCTAAAGTGGGCAACTAATTTCACCAGAAAATTAGGATTATTGTCTATGTTCCTACTGTCCCTCCATCACAAGATATATTTTACCTGAGCTAGGATTAATATTTTAGCTTCTCTGGTGAAATCCTGACATTTCTGTGGCAAAGAGTAGCTCCACCTAAATCAATGAAAGGAACAAGAAAAGAAAAAATTCAGGATCCAGAAGGAGAAAGCCAGGATCTAAAGGCAGTCTGTAAAAAGTCAGGGTCATCATAAAAGTAAGATTTCCCCTGTAAATCCAAGAACAGTGGAGGTCCTTGCAATACAGCAATCTCTTTATCTCTACGTGCTCTGGATGTGAAGTGCAGCAGCTGGAGATACTGTACTTTACAGCAGGGGCCAGATAGTGTCCTCCACAGGTCCTGCTCAAATGTTGTTCAAAGCTATGATTGTATCTACGTCTGCACAGAATGAGGGAACACTGTAACTATACAGCCTGCCATGTGATAGTCATTTGAGCAATATTTATGGCCACGATTTGTGCTACGAAGCATAATGAACAATGACAAAATACTGATGGCACACTCATCTGAAGAATTACCATTTATGTGTTTTATGATGGGGCTGTTTCATAATTTATTGCAAAGTTGCCTTGTTCAGTAAGATGTGTCATCCAATAGTTTCTAACCTGTAGTCTTAATACATTATCACAGCATTGAGCTCAGGTGCTTATTATTGGGCATTTTTAAAGCTGGGACAGCTCATGCAGGAGGAGGCAAGAGTGATTAGCCCAGTTTGGTAGAAATTTGAGTTAATGGAATACTTTAGTGAGAAAATAGATGCTGCTGAACCAGATAGGCTATTAACAACACACTGTGGAGCCTTTGCGTTCAGGAGAAAGAATGTATCTAACTTCGAGTTGCTTTGCTTTTGTTCACAGATGTACAGATACAAACATCAGTTCAGGAATAAACTGAGATGTTGGAGTCACTCTCCTGGACAAAGAGGATCAGAAGGAGTTCAGGTATTTTCTGTCCTCCTAAAGCTTTGAACATCCTTTTTCAGATATAGAAGAGCCCACAGAGATTACTGCTCCTATATGCTCAGGTTTCCTCTCCAGTAGATGTCACTGGTTTCTCAGACCCGTCAGAAGAGTAAATGCCATCAATGCACCCTATCCCACTTCACCAAAAGCAAGCTGGTTTAGCAAAGAGTTACTGTTTGGGAGAAGAATTAAAGGAACTAAACACCGAGGCCAGAGGAAAAAGCAAAGAGAACACTGAGATCAAGTCATAAACACTTGCACTGTGCACACCTACCTAGCAATCAAGTCACATCTGCTTCAACTCCCACACTGCATTTTGCTAGTAAATAAAGCATCATCCTTAACTGTGCAATCACCATGCCTGTCTCCTCCAGAGCTCTCTTCAAGACACCTTTTAGAGTACAAGCAGAAAATACACCACCATCGCACACAGCTTGTTACCAGGATGCAGCACTGTTCATTTGACTGACTCATTATCCATTCTGCACACCACAGTTTTTTTCATCTTTTTCCATTGATTGCACGCAATCACTGAATATAGACCAGAAGATTAAACGTTTATTGACCAATGTTCCAAAACTGTGTGCAACTGCAACAAAAGGATCCTCAAGCAAGCCAATAAGCTCATAAAACTCAGTACAGCTATGTGGCAATGCCAGATCAAGTCCAACAACAATAAATATATTTCAGCATTGATAACTGTAGTAAATACATTTCAGCATTGATAACTGTAGTTATCTCTAAATTTCTTCTATGATTTGAGTGGCTGGAGACTACCTTCCATGTGCTCACTTTCAAGTTCAATGTCAGGGTGAGATTTTTTTGTAAGACCTGCACTTTGCACAAAAATGGGAGGTTAAAATAATATGTAGCTAACAATTAACTCATTTTTACATAATTTTAAAGTTCTCATAACCACTCTATGAAAAAATACAGTGCAATCACAGACCTAAAAGTATATTATTGCCATCAGTGTCAGAAAAATTGCTCTCAGAGAAGCAACGAGAATTCTAGCATTACACATTCTCAGCCATCTTTCAGGATATTTAATGTGTCACTGCTACTTGTCTGCAGTCATTAAGCAGGTCATCTGACAAGACAGACCTGAACTTGGACTTCAGTATTTTCAACATGGACATTTCAGCTTCACTTAGATGTGTTGACCTGAAACATGCACTTAATCAAGAGAGAACTCAGAAATAGAAAGCTGATTTTTTTTTCCAGTAATGGCTAAAAATACAGTTAACATGACTGTGCACTTAATTGCACATCTGTTTGCAAGGTTATAATTTCCATTCCAGGTCAATGACGTTTACTTTCAAGATACTTCCAATCTGATTTTAAATTCTTCACGTAATTTTAGCAACCAAGACTCTAGCAAACAGGTGAATACATTGCAGCTGAAGACAGAAAGCTACATCTCAAAATCCTCTAACATTTTTGAATCACTCAGACTACATCATCTTAGGAAATTGCATTTCTTCTTTGACTTTCTTTTGAAATATAGAGAAAAGAAATCTGTGTTGAACTAAGCTCGAATTTCATTCTGAAGGCACTTACTGATCAAATAATTAGTGTCAGTTTCCCTTTCACCTTGAATTTCAAGATCAAAGACTTTAAGTTTGGATGTCAGCTCAATAGTGAAAGCCAAATCAGACAGCTGTGGAGGACCACTGAATTCTTCTTACTGCTTACCTCTCTCATCAGAGAAGTGACGTATTTCTGGAAGATGTTGGATTTTTTTCAGTGTTTTTACTTTTGAACTGTTGCATGGAGAAAGCAGGCAGCTGTACAGTGCACTTTTAAAAGATTATTTTAAAAATTTAAGTAATGGAATCTGTCAGGGATGAAAATTGCTGTCCTCAGGACTGTCTGTGCTACCAAAGGACCACTCATAGCCTGTGCAGGGACTTACAGGCTTTGAAAGTATAACACTTTCCTGTGCAGTAGATCACTGAAGCAAGGGAAAAGCACCAGCTGGTGTTATTGAAACTAGCTTTGGAATAAGCACATCCATGTCTTCCATCTATCTTCTGAATAGCCAGGAAATGTTTATTCTCCCTATTTTCTTTTGTTGTTAGAGTTCTAAACAGTTCTTCTATGAAACTATGCTCTGTGGATATCATTCACATGAGTATTGGGCTGTGTCGACAACAGCTGCTGACTTTTTAAAGAGGAAGCCAGAAAGCATGAATGCTTCCAACTTTTTTCGATTTCCCCTCAGATTTTTCTGATATAGCTATGTTTTTTCTTGCTGCCACACTCCTAGAAATCTGCACACCGTACATATCATCCAGAATGTATACATATAGTTATCAGAGAATATGTTTGCACTTGCATGTTTTCTCCCTTTACCAAGTCAGCATCTTCGTTGGATTCCTTTTTGCCATAGATTCCTGGTACAATGCAGAGCTGTTGCAGCTCAGCTGCAGCTCCAGATGGGGCCTCACGAGGGCAGAGTAGAGAGGTACAATTGCCTCCCTGTCCCTGCTGGCCACCCCTCTCCTGATGGAGCCCAGGATACCACTGACCTTCCGAGCTGCAAGAGCACACTGCTGGCTTATATTCAGTTTTTCATCCAGCAGGACCCCCAGGTCTTTCTCAGCTGGGCTACTGTCAAGGATCTCTTCTCCCAGTCTCCATACATATCTGGGATTACTTCGACCCAAGTGTAAGATCTTGCACTTTGCTGTGTTGAACCTCAGTAGGTTCACAAGGGCCCACCTTTTGAGTGTTCTTCCAGATCTTATTCGTTGGCTTAATTATTCACCTACTGTCAACAAAGTGCTGAATCAGCCTTTGGAAAACCACAAGGTAGGTTTCCTGAACTAGACACATTAATGAATACTTCAGCGATTACTTGGCCTTAGCTTTCAGCATTTTTAAAATTCAAATAATGATTGTTGCTTACCTTGAGGGCATACTGGAAAGCTTAATTCATTAACAGTGTTCATAAAAGCAGAGCAGTATCTTTTGGCTCCTAATTTAAACTCAGTAGCCCAATGTTAAGTTCTTAAATCAGTATGTAGAGATGTGAACAAAAAGGATTTGTCTTTCAAAAGAGATTGTGTTTATCTCTCAGTAAAAACTCTCCTACTCCCTACTTTTAATTGACTCAGTTGAGAATTCAGAACCAAACATTTGACCATTATGATCTAAATTTGTGTTTGTCAGAGCAAAAATCCAGCCCAAATAATGTGGCTATTATAATCCCCACAAGAGCAGCTATCTATGATTAAAGTGTTATTCTCATTAACTTCATTATAAGCATCTGCAATCAGAAGATACTTCATTGATGGGAACTTTCTGAATTTGCCTCTCCCCTAATTAAATGTCTCTGGTGCATATTTGCAATTACATTTGAGTGAATATAAGAACAGAAGCAAGCATTTCAAATATCTATGCCATATCCTTACCTCTGCAGGACCATGGGGTAGTTTTATTTCCTTACAAGACAGTTTGCTGTCTTTTTCTTTGTTTCCTCCCTTTTTAATGGAGCATCTGTTCATATCACAGTCATAGTATAGGAACACGGAAAATAATCTGAACCTATATCTCAAATGTAGCCTTCCCCCACCCCATTCTCTCATTATTTTTAGATGCTAGCCTCATTCTTTTCAACTTCCTTTGAAGCAGCTGATGCTTTCAGATGATGCCATTGGTTTGGTAAAGAAGCCTAAATCGTTGCATATGACATGATTGCCTTTCTCCAGAGCTTTACTGGTTGCCTAGAAGGATGATGGAGGAAGTATTTCCTTCTTAGGTGTAATTTGTCTCCCGGGGTGCTTTCCAGGGAAATTCCACCTTTTTCTGAATCACTGGAGATTGCTTGCTACAGACAGGTATAAATAATAACTTGTCTCTCCCCTGGTGGGTCTCACTGACACATCCTTTGAGGGCATGTGGCCCTCTGGTCTGAGTGATGGGAACTGCTGGGGCTGGACATTTTGCCTTTATCTGTAGCATGGTGCACTCTCTGCCTCCTACAAGCATTGGACGATATCTTAGCAAAGCCCTTGGTATTCTCTGCATGGCATATTACAGTGGTGGCATTTGGTCTTTGATTTTAAGTCTGATCACAGGCTGGTTTATTGACCTGTGAAGGCAGGTGGAAAAGATGTGGATCTTTCTATACTACACATTTATTACACACTTGTTCATAATTGTGCGGAATTGAACTTGCTGAACCAAGCAGTGCAGTGCAATCCAAAGTTTGCGTCTTCACTTTGGTGTGACCAGTTATTTAATCAGCCGAAGTCTTTCAATTGATTTTTCAAATTCCCTTATGCAATCTATTTCTAATTAAAGGTACACTCTTTCAGGTGTAAAGGCTATCACAATCCAGATTAGTCCAAGTTTTAACCACTTGTTGAAGTGGTGAACTTGCAGTACAGTCTGGATTTAGACAAGCCACATAACCCAGTCGAAGAAAAAATCCCCATTATGGGATGCATTTGAATAACTTCCTGTGATGACTGGGTTATAAAGCTGTATTTCCAAGGATTTCTAAGTCATATAGGACACTGGGCTAGTGCAGTAAAGGCTTCTTGTTTACCATTAACAGAGAATCAGGGAATGATGTGGCTGGCACTGAGCTCAGACACATCAAAATGTACGAAAGTGCAATTAAGTAATCAGAAATTGCTGCCATAGAAAGTATCCTTACTTTTACCTGTGGTGCAGTTCCAGCTGCTCCTCTGACTGATTGAACTTGCAGCACAGCTGGATCTGACCTGGCCCAGTTATCACTTCCAGCTGCTTTGACATTTTCAGACTGCTTCTGAAATAAGATCTCTAAATTTCTATGGGTTCCCTAATCCTAAATGTCCAACAGTTTGGAGAATTGCCTTACTTTTCCCCTATATGTGAGACCAAGTCTTTCAGTCTCTTTCTTTCTAATTTTCTCCAATATGGAATAGCGTAGAACTCTACTCACCACCAAGCTATGATAAACATGAACCAGATTGTAGAAGTAAAGGCCACTTCTGTTTCTAAATACTCCTGCTCTTTCTAGACTGTGGAAGAAAATGGTAATGAACATGCCAGGACTTCTCCTTGTTTCATAGAATCATAGAATGGTTCAGGTTGGAAGGGACCTTAGAGATCATCTTGTTCCAAACCCCTGCCATGGACAAGGACACCTCCCACTAGACCACGTTGCCCAAAGCCCCATCCAGCCTGGCTTTGAATTCTTCTAGGGAGGGGGCATCCACGACTTCTCTGGGCAACCTCTTCCAGTGTCTCACCACCCTCACAGGGAAGAATTTCTTCCTTATATCTAGTCTAAATCTACCCTCTTCCAGTTTATAACTGTTACCCCTTGTCCTGTCATTACCTTTCCTTGTAAAAAGCCCCTCCCCAGCTTTCCTGTAGGCCCCCTTCAGGTACTGGAAGGCTGCTATCAGGTCCCCCCGCAGCCTTCTCTTCTCCAGGCTGAAGAGTCCTAACTCTCTCAGCCTGTCCTTGTAGGGCAGGTGCTCCAGCCCTCTGATCATCCTCGTGGCCCTCCTCTGGACCCGCTCCAACAGCTCCACATCCTTCTTGTGTTGGGGGCCCCAGAACTGGACGCAAGACTCCAGGTGAGGTCTCACGAGAGCAGAGTAGAGGGGCAGAATC